>CAHIKZ030001957.1:2922500-2963989 GCA_903632075.3 Acanthosepion pharaonis | reverse complement strand
AAAATTAAAATAATAATAATGATAATATAATCAAATACATTCAACCGTCGTGTTGCGACTGCACGAACCAAAAGTTTGTATCCGTTAACAATAACACATTTTAAAGAAAACATATTTCTATTCGCATTTATTTTTTTCGTCTCGGATGCTACCTGAATTCTACCAAAATACTAACTAATTTCCATGCCTGAAGATGACTGAATGTACAGTTGGAGGTATTTGCGTATTAAAAAAAGACCTTATACAGCTTTTAATTTTTCAAACAAGGATCATAACATTAATCGTGTGATTTGTAGGATAATGCACCTTTTAAATTGTTTGCGAAGGGATATCGCTATTTCATATCATTAACTTTACTAATCTACTTTTTTGTATGAATGATTCATTGTAATATACCTATTATCCGAATTCATACCAAACGGATAAAACAGACAAACCACCAACAATCACAATTTAATTTCAAGATACCATCAAAATAATTGCACCTATCATTATTATAATTGCACCACCATTAGTAATCACTTTTACCACTTTACAATATCTATTAACTATCAATATTTCATTACCACCAACACACAGCACCAGGATTTATACCAAAATAAATTAATACATATAACAAAATAAAACAAAAATAAAATAAAACACCAACAACCACTTTTTAGTTCAAGCTACCACCACTATAACTACATTCATGGTTTTATCATTCTCCCACCACCGTTACTAATCATTTCTACCAATTTGCAATTTCTTCCAATTTACAATAACTATTAGCTAAATATCATTGTCTCCAATCCCTTGAAACATTACTATCACATCATATTATATAGACCCGTTATTAATTTGAACCACCCTCTCACCCAGTATATTAAACATCACCATATAAATTAAACAATAAGGATTAAAATTTTCTACCTGTTACATATACACAGTCACCAAAAACAAACAAATAACCAGCTTTAAATGTAACAAATAAACCCCCATTTTTGTCAAAAATTTAAATTTCAAAATAAATAAAATAATAATAATAATAATAATAATAATTTTTACCTATCATAATTTTACACAAACCCCACCACACGTATATACATACATGCGCGGAAATATTTTTTCGCGAAAAGAAAAAAAAAAATATATATATATATATATATATATACATATGACATGTATACAGTCACGATACACTAACGTGACATTTTCGCCACACTTTCAATGTTTAAATTTCAACATTTCAACATACAAATGCGTATGTATAGACATAACACCACCCGTATACATACATGTGTCATAGTCTAAACTGCCCACATATGTTTTTATAAATGTATGAGTCGCGACGGACGACCAAGTATGTATATGTGTCTGCATATATCGATGTTTCCGTTAGTACGATGAACGACAAAACGACGAAATTTCCCCCACCACTTCCACAATAACACCAATACACGCAATCTACATAAACCCAAATTTTTTAAAACATTAATCAGTTTGTCTGACGATCGCTAAACCGTGAAACTCAGGATCACAAACTCACATCTATCCAACCAAATATATATATATATGTACTAGCAGTAGAGCCCGGCGTTGCCCGGGGATGTAACAGTAAGAGATAGATCAAGTATCGACCATCATAAAGACTGAAAAATAAAATTGACAAAGATTATTGTTTAAGGTTGACGGACATGCATGTCTTAATTAGTTTTTTTTTTTTTTTTACGAATTGGTCAAACCCAAATTCAAACAAAAACATTGTAAGTCTATCGATTGGTGAATAGAATTTTATTATAAACAACTGTCTTGTAAATGGAATTTTTAAAGCATTCTGAATGTAAAAAAAAAAAAAAAAAAAAAAAAGTGTGCAAGACAATAAGAAATACTACCTGCAGAAAAAAAAAAAAGTGGATGTTTGTTTTATCGGCTGAAAATATAAGAAAATCCGATCCCATATATAAAACACACACACACACACACACACATAAACAACCTGGGTTTTTTTTAACCTAAGTCACTCCACGGAATCGCTAAAACAGAGCATAGTCTGATGAAAAAAAAGACGCCAAAGTTTATGAAAATAAAATTTTCTATCTTCAAAATGCTTATGTTTTTTATGAGAGGATAGACTAAATTTTTTTTTAATTATTTTTTTTTAAAATTTTTTCCATCTTTTAGAATATTCTCAATTTTGATTTAAAAAAAACCCTGTTTCTCTTTGTCGCAACAAGTGGTAGTAAATAACAGATAATTTTTAGCACGTTTTTTTTGTATTTACACACATTAATTTGGAAAATCTTGCAAAAATAAAAATAATTGTCAGATGTTAATGAAACTTTCAGAAACTATTCACAGATGATCGAAATTATTATAAATATGTTTCTTTTTATTAAAGTCATGGCAGAAATATTTTTTTATATTTATTAACACCACCCATAACTAATTTTATGAAAAAAATCTAGAAATTCGAGACCATCGGTTTTAGTGATTACAATAGTCAAAAGCACAAGGCTTTGAAGAATGCAAATCATGTTTTTTTTTTTTTTTTTTTTGCCAACATACCTGAAAATCAGCTGTGAATTGTAACATACAAACTCAATAAAACAAATATATTATTTAGTTTCAAATGCTTTTATTTGTTTTAATTTGTTTTTATGAATATGGACAATATTTTCTGAAAGCAAAAAATTTTTCAATGAAAATTGAATTTTAATACAATTATTTCTTATTTCTTTAATTTTAAAAAGATTTTTTTTAAAAATGTTTAAATTGAATTTTTAAAAATATTTTAACATTAGTTAAAACTTAAAAGTAACATCAAACTTTCAAAATGTCCGTGTGAGATTGTCTAGCGCTTTGAAAATTGTATAATTTGGACCAATCAGATTAACCATGGTAATTAAGAAATGTAATTTGTGTGTTTATAGTCGGACATTAATTATCAAGTACGGAAGACCAACCAGAATACAATTTAGTTGCATTATTTGAGTTCAGCATTGTTCTCCGCTGTTAAGCCCTTTGCTTTTGCGAAACACTTATGGAGAAGTTAATTTGAGTTTTCAATTTCAACTGAGAAGGGTACCTACAAGTAAGAGTATCATCTTATAAAATTTAACTACTGCTAAACTTTAATTTATATGATCTTATTTTATATTAATCTCAGTTATGACATTTTTCCATAAATGAAATATCAAAATTAATAATAAAATGAATGGAAATACAAATAACACAGTAAAATAATAATAAATGTACATAAAATTATAGTATTTTATGTACACTTCTGATAAATTTCATAAGAAAAGTACCTAAATTAATTAGATAACATTTTTCTTATGAAATTTAATCTCACTATTAACAGTCTTATTTTTTTAATTTCTTTATATTTTCCATAAAAGCATCGTAAACGTAAAAATGAAAGCTAAGTACAAAAAATTTTTAAAAAATAAAAAAATTAGAGCGCTGAAAGTTTTCCTTAAAAGTAACAAGGTAAATAATTTGTTCACTTAAATAATTTCACTTCCTTCCATCCGTAGAAAGAATTCTCCTCCCGTAAGTTATCTAAACGTCATGAATGTGCCTTTCGTCAATCGTCAAGCGACGCGAAAGGTTATGACCTGCTTTGTTTTATTTTCAAATTACATTTTTTTCGACGCAGAAGCTTGGTTCAAAATATTTTAAATAAACAGGATAATTTCTGTTTTATTAAAATCAGTTTGAAAAAATGATAATTGATTTTTAAAGAATATCAAAGTAAGATTTTAATCTTTTAAATCGAAAAGAATGATTGAAAATGATTCTGTCCTTTTTTTGGACCAAAAAAAAAACAATATTTTAACGGAAATTTCAGACGTGCTAGGAACGATTAAAAATGTAAAAAATTCTCCCAAAATACTTTGATCTTTTCTCTTTAATAATAATATGGACATTAGACGATAAAATTTTGTTTTCGTCAAGTTCGGCGTCTTTTTCATCGTGCTATGCTCTTTTGTTTACATTTTCGTGGGTGAGTTGTCCCCCTTTCATTCTCACGATGTGTCTTAATCGTGTTTTCAAAATGATTTCCTTAAAAAACAACTGTTTTTTCCCATTTTCGGCCCCGTTAGAACCACCACAAGGTAATTTTATGTAGTCCTGTGAATTTTTGTTGAAATCGGCTAAAAAATGTAGGAAATTCGATCCAACATATAAACGTTGCAGACACACACACACACACCTGCGTTTTATAATAAGTAAGATATAATATAAAATTATGTGTTAGATAATAGATACTTTAACCAAACGTACCAAAGATTTAGCGCACGCGTATTTTACGAAGTTTCGAACAAATATTTAAGGTACGCAAATACAACATAGTAAATTTTGAATTTAGATGAATTTAACATAGGTTAGGAAAAAAATCTCTTAGTTTTATTCAATTTGCATATCCTTTTCGGAAATGACAGGCATTTCAATTTTAAAAAGTCTGAAAAATTGTTTCTCTTTGTAAAGACGGTAAATCCGAATATTTCTTCAGAAGGAATATGAGGTTGTAATGTACCACACCTGTATTAACTCAGTTTAGAAGCTAAATCTTTTTTTAGATAGGACAAAACATGGTTGTAAACAGGTATATTATCGTTACGAAAGAAAAGTCAGATTGAATTGTAAAATCGCATGAGAAAATTCGAAATGCTTTGTGGTGATGGCCGTCTGCGAAAAAATCATGTTTTTGATAAAGATATTGCTTTGGAGTTGACAAAGGAAATATATTTTGGGAAAATATGAAGCTAAGCAACAGAAATTACAGTATGGGGGATTAAATTTGAGCCTCGGGATAAATACAATCACTCCACGTACAAATACTTTATATTTAAATATGGCAAAACAGTGGCTCCTTTGAAAGTCCAGGCGAAGCATAAGCTTTTCTTAAAATTCTTCAATGAGGCATAATTGCAAACACTGATATGCATAAAATGTTCTAAATATTTTACGGAGGAAAAATTCATATTAACACAGGCGGAGATGAATAAAGGGAGAGATGGATAAAATGTCGTCCAAATGCTGAAAAAGAATCAGCACTGACATCTCATTTTAACAGATATGTTTAACAAAATAACATAAAAATGTCTTCAAATACCAAAGAGTAAATTTCTTCAATGAAATCGCATTGGCTCTAACCACATCCTGCAGATGACTACGGAAACTTCTGCAAATTGAAAGGACTGTCTCGTTGTTAAGATGGTTAATACTGCCTTATTGTTAGAAGATTTGAAGGAGTATCTCTCATATATGCCAGACATATAATCACAGAAGTTGAAGTCTAGGAAGACAAGTGGGCAGATGTAAGGTGTAATGTAGCCGCAGAAATTGTCTGATCGCCGAGTGTGGGATCACCTCAAAGTGTAGCATGGTGGTATATCAAAAGCCACCCATTTAATTAATGCCAAAATTAAAAACACAAGGCAATTGTCGCCAGTCTGTGAATAATCTGGGAGGTGTGGTATTAAAAAAAAATGGAGGAAAGATGTCATCATCAACAAAGAAAAAGTTAGAATATTCTACTTGACACCTACAAATCGGCCCTAATCCTATAATATAGCCATAAGTATATTTTAATTCCGATCTCATGCCCACCTTTACCTTACGAAAAGAGATAAAGATTTGTTTTTAAATTTCCCTAATAAATCATTTATCATTAGTTATCTACCATCACCTGAAAAGTTACCATCTTAGTAACGAAGCATGAAAGTTTTTGTGTAGCGATACAAAATGGTTTTATTGTAAATTATTATAATAAATATATTATAATAATATATTGGTCTTCTTTGTATTAAACACTTTTAAAAAATGCTACGAACTGTGGATTTTTACCCCATCTGTTCTTTCTCTTGTGTGTGTGTGTGTGTGTGTGTGTGTGTGTGTGTGTGTGTTTCAGTAAATCATGGATATATATGATTAGCATATATATATATATATATATATATATATATATATATATATATTTCTGCATTCTTTTGAGGTTTCTTTCAAACTCGATGAATATAATTATCAAATCCTCCTAATAATTTCTATCATGTGTATATCATTGCTTGAACCGGCTTCTAATGTTCAAGAGTGAGCGGCTTGGTGATAGTAGTTGTGGCTGCAGGGGGCACAGACCTATGTTTAGAGAAAACTCAGTAGAATTCCACCACGGAATATTTGAGCGAGCGGCGCTATATTGAGTCTGATTTGCAATCTCTTCGTCACCGAGTCCCGTTGGAACAGTTGGTATGATGATTGCTTGACAACCTAACTGTCAGGGTTTCATTTCTCGATAGTGGATGCGCACTTCTGATGAGTCCCAAATATAGGACGAAACGGCCGTCCAGTGCTTTCTGCATTCTCTTGAGGTTTCTTTCAGACTCGATGAATTACTTAATATATATATATTAGTTTATTAACTCATATATATATATATATATATATTATCAACTCATATATGTATATAAACACATATATTAGGTTATTAACGCATATATATATATATATATGTATATTAAATATATATATTATTTATCAACTCATATATATATATATATATATATATATATATATATGTGTATAAATACAACATATATATATATATATATATATATATATATATATATATATATATATATTATATTATTGACTCATATTTATATGTATATAAACATATATATATATATATATACATATATATATATAGTTAATTAACTTTCTCCTATATAAAATATTCATTAGTGAATTACTTTAACATTAAATAAACATATTAGTTACACTATTATCATACTAAATTATAAAATGTTCTAAAGTGTTTGCGTTTACGCACTCGCAACAAATGAGAAATTAATATTACTTATTTAACTAAATGAGATTATTTTGTGTATGTGTGTATCTCTCTTATAAAATTATATTTAATATATAACGGATGGGAGAAATACTGCAAATATGAAAATTTATCTTCACATTTTTCTCACAAATTTTTCCCGATTCCCTAATCTGTAAGTCCTAATTTGTACAGTACACACACCGTATCATATGTAATTAAAGAATAGAGCATAATAATTATTCAATCGTATCAAATATGTCTGACAGGTAATATGTAATTTTATGCGTTAAGCGTAGTGTTTGAATTGGTATATTTTTAGTACTGTATCCGTATTTGATCCTCAGTAACAAGCTGTTGCAAAACTTATCAGACGAACGCTGAAAGTGTCCACTCGATACCGTTTCTAGCATGCATTCACATTATTCTGACATCTACACAGCGTAAATGCTCGTGTATTTTAAACTCAACTTATTTAGTTATCTCATATGTCATAACATTTCTTTTGGGCGTGTTTCAGTGATCAAACATAATCAAATGATAAATAGCATCTGCTATTTCAGGAGTTGACATTGTTGCAACATTCACAGTCATTGACACATGTTGGGTCTCAAAAGTTCCACACCGAGATGATAGAAAAACTGTCGACCACTTTAGAATCTGTCAGATATTTTGTCACTCACTGAGCGCAAGAATATTCATGAATTTTGACATTTGAAATTCTCGAATTTTTAGGCATTATACTTCAATCAAATAACATGAATTCAAACAGACGTACATATAACCTGAGATTATTCACTATAAATGTAAAAGAATTAAACTTTGTAACGTTTATATTTTGTTGAACGGACAGGAAATATTTCAGCATGGACACACACACATATATATATATATATATATATATATATATATATATATATATATATATATATATATATATATATATATGCATACATGCATGCAGATATGTAGGAAAATAGGAAAAGAACACGTTAGGTAAATAATCTGGAGTTGTTTAGTATTTTTTGTCTTTTTTTTAAAAAATGCGCATCCAAACAGTAGTAGAGCTTAATATATAATTATTTTTTTAAAAATATAATTCCTTCGGTGAAGGAATCATTTTTTAAAAAAATAATTATCTCTCTCTCTCTCTATATATATATATATATATATATATATATAATATTGGATTGAGGTAGCAATTCTTCATTTATGTATGTTTCATTAAAAACGATGGATGAGGTACTACATTAAGCTATGTATTTAATTTTTCTTGGGTTCGAACAAGAGTTTCCTTTTTTGAACACAGTGTGCAGAAACTGTTCAAATGTCCTTTAATTCCGAGCGCTTTCGGATATACTTCTATAATGGAATACTTAATAAAAAAAGAAAAGAAAAGGCCAACACTTAATAATTTTAACTACTAACACAGTCACAATGTGCTTCGTTCGGAAAATAAAACATCTCTATAACACTAAATACACACACAATTAAATTGAAAAATAAAAGCATCATAGGTAATGGTAAAAATATAGCCGAAAGCGCTCGGAATTATAAGACTTTTGGACAGTTTCTACACACTGTGTCCCAAAAAGGAAAAACTTTTTTGAACACAAGAAAAATTAAGTAAAAAGCTTAATCGCAATACCCTGTCTGTGATTTTGAATGATGTGTGTGTTTGTGTGTGTTCCAATGACATGTTTATAGGTTCTAACGATTTTTTTAATCGGTATATATTTCTCATACCTATATAAATACAAAGCCTTGAGGCAATATTTTCAAAATAAAAAACTTTTTTTTTTCTTTTTTTTTTAATTATTATGAATCTTACTGGTAAAACATGAAACAATAAACTTTCACTTGTGAGTAATTATTGCGAATTGTAGAGAAACTAAACTCCACTCCGAAGATTCAAGGAAAATGGATAGTATTGTGAAGTTTACAAAAGAAAATACCACTGAACTTTCTAATATAATAGAGTTTGACCAATAGTATTACAGGCTTACTCAGCGAATGTTTTCAAAACAATAACCAATGATAACAGAAAAATTGTTAACAAATACGGAAATGCAAAAGTTACAGGATTATGGAAATACCAAACTTGATGGTAAATAACATAAAACTCGATGAAAATTTCAAACGCGTGTGTTTCTTTTATTAACTGCTATTATTGACAAAACAATAGTAATATTTTCGTAAATGTTATCAAGTGGAGATATACTGATCATACAATTATTAGTACTAAATGAAACAAATTGAAAATTTAAAAGCAAATGAAACGAAAAACTTTGAGAATGCTACATAAGATATAAAAGAATTATCACTCAGAAAATTACCCAGATAATAAAGAGAAGTTGTGTGCGAAATCATATTGGTATGAATGTGCAGAGGATATCTGAAATGGAATATCTACAAAGTGGTTGTTAGATCTCTAACAGTAAGATCGAAATCTACGATTGTGTCGGACTATTATTTCATTATAACACTTGATAATGTTTTAAGTTTGTTGCACAATATTTAAGTTTGTTGAAAGGTTACCGAACAAGTCAAAAAAGGTTATTTTGCTCTGTTATTAGACTTTGATACGGATGGAGACAAGGAGTTATACCGTTTCCAAATGTATTTACGCAAACATAAACGCACTGGACTCGGGCGGAAATTGAACTCGAATCTCCGATCTCAATTTTCTTATCTATTTCGATACACGCACATCGTAATTGTGAATAGGAAAAAGACATAATTCTGAATTTTGGTGCAAGTCGAATACCCAATATGTGACAGGCGAATTAACTGCTGTAAAATGATTGATGTTTTAATTTTAAAACACTTGATTGTGTCCTGTTCTTAAATAGCCGTGTCAGATCGATATAAATGCCATGCATGGCGCCCAAACCATTCAAAATTATCAGCTATATATATATATATATATATAAAACCGATTCACCTGGGGCAATAGTTAAAACTGGCCATTGGTGAATGTAGCCTGTGGATATTGAGGAAAACGTAGTTAATTCTAATACTGGTGGAAATTTTTTTCCAATCTTTTTGCTTTTGGTATTATGAAATTGTAACAGATATTACTATTATTTTCTCTTCTAGTTGCATGTGTCAACCATTTTTCTTATTGTTGTATTTGGAAGTGTTCAAGAGACTTTACTTTTGTTATATGGTGAAATTCTTCGTTTTTGATTTTGTAGATCCAATCTGCAGGATGAATTATCGCCTTCTTTAATATTTAAAGGATTCATTCATTTGACGCCATTTTTAACATTGATCTGAGAAGACGGTTTTAAACGGATAGTAGATCAGATATATTTCAATGTGTTATTCACCATGATTTATGTACATATGAAGATGCAGATTTGGTGAAGTCATCTAATAGTGTTTTCAAGTGAATATTTTGGTTTAGTATCAGCTTTTAACTGCCATTTTAAGAAACCCTAGGAGGCAGAATATTCTTGATTCACATTTTGGTTTTGGTTTACTGGAAGAACTACTGGAAGATACCTGGAGGAAAGACATTTATTCACCTTCTTTCTGATCATCCCCCCCCCCGGATGATAACTGCTTTAACGTTCCTAATTCCTATTTACGAATCGAATCGCTATAATTCTCGCAATTCGCAAGATGAAAAGACAGAAAGTACTTACTTCTAGTTTATTTCAGTCGTCAATCTGAAATAATTATATATATATATTTATATATTATTATAGAATGTAGTAATATATCATACACCATTATAAATTTACCATTCTTACATACTTTTAATATTGCTGTCATATATGTCGTAATGTTTGAGAAAGAGCAATTATATCGGTCTTGACATTCCATCTCAGCTTTCATACTTGTTTCGAGGTGCTTTCCTCCTCGATACTTAGACCGTACGAATTTAAAGGCAGCACTAGATTTGCAGTCACGTATCAATCTCACAATTAAAAAGGGGGCGAGCTGTAACCACAATTTTTATACTGAAATTTTCATCGCTCGTCCTTGTCGAAATATATTTCAGCTTCTTATTTTCCAGTCAAATATAAAAAAAAGGTAATACAATGTCAATCGTTTCCTCTTGTCTCCTTGAAATCTGTTCTTTTATTGTATTCTCTCCTTAATAATGTTTCTCAAGATACTTTCACACTCAGTACACCCTATTTCTTATTTCTTGCTTCATAATCAACTAATGCGTTAAAGAAATAGCATTTGTTTAAGGCGTTATTAGACTTATTTAACCCGAAATAGTATTGTTTCGCTAAATATATCCGAATAGATTCTACCATTAGTGTCTTGTTTTTGGTTAAGAGAAGGAAAAAAGAGAAGAAACAGGAAAAAGGCAGTAAATAAATCTAAAATGTTATACAACAACTGGTTAAAAAAGGTTGAAAAATACAGCCTTCCCATAAATATAAATTCGAGAAAACGGTATATCGAGATGTATTATGCAATACAATATTTCTCCGACAAAACTATTAAAGAAACGCTATTGGCATTGTTCAGCATATATTCATTTCACAAACAGACACATTATATATAAAATGTGAATACCAGATTGAGATTATATATATATATATATATATATATATAGAAATATTTATAATAACTTAATTGTTTTCGACACGTTATTAGATAACTCAGAGTTTATACTATTTTAAATTATCATAGATAATGCAAGGTGTGGCAGAAATACCTCCCACATATACCCACTAGAAATACAAATACCCCGCATATAAATGGTAAAACATTACTTAATGAATACACCATTGCTATTATTATCTTACCATTATGTGTGAGGTATTTCTGCGGCATCCGGTATTATATTTATTAAGATATATATGATTAATTTAAAATATATAAAGATTGACAGGGGGCATCACAAAGATATAATCTCAACACAAAGTTCAAGAAAAATTTGAACAAGTATCAGACGGAAAACAATCACAAGATAAATGCAGCTTTCATGAAAATGTTAAAGAAGCATGAGAAAATTGTAAAAGTACATAATCGATGGGTTGATTGGCAAGAATATACTAAATTACTGTTGCAAATGTTAAAAAAAAAAAAAGAGTCAAAATATGCACATTTACACGTAGAGATTTTATCGTGTATTGATCACTTCACCAGTTTGAGAGTGTAGTATATGTTGTCTCCTCATTTGAGGTGGGAGAATGCAAACGACCCCGGGGTTTCCGACCCGTGGCTTTCTAACCCGGCGGCATCACTGTCTCTATTGCATTAAGAGGGGTGGGGTCAGGGTAATATTGATGCTAGCAATTATTTTCCTTGGCTCATAGATCAATATGGGCCCCAGGTAAAAAAATAAAAACGACTGTGTCATATCCTGTCTTATTTGAGAGTACAAGTAAATGACGCTTTTCGGCTTTTTGACTGAGATGCAAGGGTAGTATATGTTCTCTTCTCAGGAGACAAAATGCGTTTGATCTTGGGGATTTTAACCCCACGGAAGCACCCCCTTCATTGTACTAACAGTTGCTAGCGTCACATTGGTAGTGGACTGAGCAATATTTCCCCTTTTCTCATATGCATATCTGAACTTTCACATTGAGCAAAGAATATCATCGTTATTATTGGCAAAGCAATTTTTCAAAATAACCAAAATATGAAATTACAGGTCGTCTGAAGTTATTATGCAAATCACAAACTTCAATAACTAGAATTTCACTAATTTTAAACCTATAAATTCAGGCATCACACCAAAGCGCAAGTCAATTTTAGGTAGTTTCACCATGATAATTCCTGTTATTGGATTTATTATAAAAACTGCCGTTTGAAATTATTATGCAGAAAATCAATAACAAAATAATACAATCAACATCAACTAAACAACACTAGTAACAGAAAAATTAACATACCTAATTATTTGAGGCATTTACAACTTAATATATTTATATCTATTTAATATAGTGACCATTCCCCTAAATAACATCCAGCAATTCATTGATCGTTTTATTTAATTTTTCTTAAAAAGTTTCGATCTTTACTCTGATAGTTTTAATTGTTTTCCATAAGTCTTCTTTGTTGTCATACAATATAATTGACTATGAATTCAGATCGGTATGAAATGGTGGCCGTCCCATTATTTTTTCTCCTGTAAACCTTTTACAATAAAAAAAAAAAAAGTCTCGGCTAACCTTAGATACATGACAAATAGCACTGACGTGCATTAATATAACCTTCAATTAAAAACTGCGAAGCCTAGTTTGTACTATTTATAGAAAGTATTGTCCATGAAATTGCAATTGTTACCACTATGCAGTTTAACACCTTCACTGAATTTGAATGGTTCAATAATAGTTTGGTCGACAATTCCAGCCTATGCCATCACAATTCCATTTCCTTATTCCCTTCTTTTAGTCCCATCGGAAAATCCATCCTTTGGCTCATTAATCAAGACTATAGAATGTCACTCGCGATTTGTTCGAGAGAATTACTTTAGAAAAATCAATTTTAATCTACTTCCTGGTCCAATTTTGACGCTTTAAAATATTTTCTTTACTGGGAGCAGTTTACCTTGGAGAGTTCCTGACAGATCTCAATTTGCGAAGTATTCTGCACATTTCGTCCATCTTGGCTGCCTCAATTCCAGCCTTTTCAACGATCTGGGCACTGGTCAAAAATTATTTCGCTATAACTAGTTTTGGTTTGCGTTTCCTACGAGCGGACAAGTTCTCAACAGTCATATATTCAACAGCCGTCTTTAGCGTTTCATGATCTCTGCAAAGCTCCTTTGATAGCGCCAATGCAGATAATCCCTCACTCAACTTTATTGTGTTTTTCAGCATTTTCTGGTTCCTTTCCATTAACAATGATTCAAAATTTAAAATGGAAAAAACAGTTTTTTTTTTATTAGAGTTAAGATGTCTTAAACTAATATTAGTTTAATCAACATAATTATTCAGACTGTATTTCTTAGAATAGATTCAATAATTTAAGAAAAATTATTGCTGCTACCTAAAAATAAACTATTTTGTCGATCACGATAAAATATGCACCAAGGTCATTTTATCGGTAAATATATATTTCCCTCCAAGCAAGGCGGGAGTGGCAGTAGCATTACAGAGAGTGAGAGCAAGAGTAAAGAGGGGTGTTTGAGGAAACTATACATAGAAGGACGGGGATCAGGATAAACGCACCAGAAGATGTCGATTGACATTATATTTGAATATTTGAAGATTATAGCTATCAATGAAGCAAGTAGGAGGAAGGGAGTTCCACTGGCGGGAAATGAAGAAGCCGTTGGAGTAGAAGAGGCGGTTACATGTAACTGTTTCGACAGTGAAAGGGTGCGACCGAGATGCTAAACTAGTAGAACGCTTAAACTAATGCAAGTTTGCGAACCAGTGAAAGTAGCTCGTCGAAGAAGTTGCCATGAAAGTACCTGTAGAAAAGGCAGGGGGAAGCCACAACACGTCTGTCAGAAAGTGATTGTTGACGAGTTGACAGATCAGAACCTGTTACATTGCATATCCGTCTCTGGATGCAGTTAATATATTTGAATCTACTTGCAAAAAATGACTAAAAATAATGGAAGCTCTAATAATAAAAAAGAAAAAGCCAACTCTTAACAATATTAACTATGAACAAAGCCACAATGTGCTAACCGTATTCGGAAACTAAAAACATCACTACCACACACTGAACATACACAGAACACACACACTCTACTAAGCTGATAATCGAATCATCCTTGATAATGGCTAAAGGTATAGCCGAACGCGCTCGGAAATATAGAACATTCGGACAGTTCTTACACACTCTTTGTCCAGAAAAGAAAGCTCTTGTCAGAACAGAAGAAAAATTAAATAAAAAGCTCAACCGTAGTAACTTGTCTGTCGTTTTTAATGAAACATTCATAAAGGAAGGATTGCTGCCTAAATATAAAAATATATATATATATATATATATATGTGTGTGTGTGTGTGCGTATTTAGGCAGCAATCATTCTTTCATGCACATTTCATTGAATACGACAGACAAAGTGCTTTTATTTAGTTTTCTATACAATTTCTCATGCGATCTAATATATTTTTTCGGATGATAAATTATATAAAAACAGCCTGAATATTCTTTTTATCCGAGAGCTCTCGGCTATACATTTATCTATTTTCTAGGATTAAATATCTTAGCTGTTATATATATATATATATATATATATATAACAGCTAAATTATTTAATCATTGAAAATAGCTAAATGTATAGCCGAAAGCTCTCGGATAAAAAGAATATTAAACGATATTCATTCAGTATAGCCATGGAACTCAATGTTCAATTGTGGAACAAGAAGAAAATCTGATGAGTTCCTACTCTACTATGTGAAGTTGTGAAAAAGAGACGACAGAACGACTGCTACAGCTGAGAAGAGAATTTTGAGACTCCAGTTCAATCCTGACAAATTTCTATGATCTGTAATACTCCTGTCTTCATTGTGGCAGAAGATACATATATAAATCCGAAGACCAGCGACCAAACCAATATATATTCTATGTTGACTGCCTACATAATCTGAAATTGAGATTCAGTGAAGATGGACAGGACTGTACAAACCCTAAGACTTCTATATTTATTTTAATAATTGATGATGAATAAATGATTTTAACTTGTGATTTAATTATTAATAACGGAAAAGATCTTACACTATCTTAATAAATGATGGTGAAAATAAATAAAAATTAAGTGTTAAATATATATTATTATTTTTAACATTACACGACTTCATGATAATAAAAAAATAACCGGTAAAATAGCCTGGTGATTCTATTTTACACATACCGGTAAACTAAGCTTAAAACTATATTTATTTATTTTACTGGGACAGGCAAAATAAATTCATCTAAAAATTTAACTTAGGCTTTATCTTGACGTCTAAATTAATCGTTTAAAATTTGAGAAAAGTTTTTCATTGAGTTGTTCATTCAGTTTTGTGATTTGCATAACTTCAGACGGTCATTTATTTCTCCAATAAAAATATGATCTACATAATTGAAAGATGTATAAAATAAAGACAATGATATTGAATATCCTCGTCTTTATTGTATACATCTTTCAATTATAAAGAAGAAATTGTAAGTAACAAAGCTTAGAGTAAATAATGTTAAAGTCGAAGCAGTATAAAAGGTGATAGAATCTATGGATGAAAAATGATGAAAATTTCAAAATCATAAACTAAGTTAATCCGCTTTAATGGATATTGGGATTATGAAATATGTTTCTATGACTTAAATTTTTGAATTAATTTACAAATAAATACATATTTCCGTTTTTATAATAAAACCGGATCCTGCCATAAGATTTTATCAGTAATAGTTATGAGCCAGGTGTGATACACGCTTAGGGGATCATGTATTTTTCGGTCTGGGATGTAGAAGAAAACGCTAAAGAATCCATAGCTGGGGGTAGATGAAGAGGATTCATACCTTTCCTAAGGGCATTAGAACGTAAGTGAATGTAATGAATTCGAGTGGAATTCGAACTCGGCTTTACCGATTCTCCAATCCGATCCGCTATCCATTACTCCAACGCGCGTCTGATAATATTGAGGATATATATTAAAATTTATTGATATAGGCTGTTAGCGTCTAGATCAGTGGTTCAAAAACGGTGTGGCGCGCCTTGTAGGTTCTCTGGAAGAGGATAGCAGCTGAGTTGGAATGATTGAAAGACAAAGATTTAGAAACAGTTTTAAAAAAATTCACATGTCAAAAATAAATACGATTTCAAAAATTTAAATATTATTACGGATTACTTGTAATTGCATGCACCATTTCCAGTATAAATAGTTATAAATTATTATTGACCGATTTTATCATTGTGATATTTTTTCATTATACCAAGTATTAAGAATATAGCAATTAGGGTCAGCAAATTGAAGAAGAAATTATCAATGATAATGTTCTGACTTCATATCCGTTCTTATCTATTTTTAATCCCCTCTCTGTTATTTTATTTTTAAATGTACTTTTTATCAAATAAAATTTGGTTAGTCGCGAGCAAATTTTAATTCCAAAAATATGGCTCAGAGAAAAAAATTACGGTACCACTGGTCTAGAGTGATCAGACCGAGCGTCCCTCTCTCTTTACGTTTAGTTATAAAATATAACTTGTCTTTTTTCCGTTTTTTTCTCCAAAATTTTCACATACTTTTTACATGTAAACTTATTCAAGCAATAAAACCGTAATTTATCTGAAGTGCCTTTGCAAAATAAAACGAGTCATTATTGTTCCCGCTTTCAATTTTTTTTTACCTACTACTGTTCTGATATTTATCATTATTTATATATCAAATCTTTTATATTTATTGTTCATATAATATATATCCTGAAAATCTTAACATCGAATTGTAAGATTATTCTGAACTTCTACACATGACCAATAGAATACTGAATACTACAGGTCGGGAATATGTGTAAAATAATAATGACTATGATTCTTCGTCATGGAACTTCAGATACAAGAGCAGAATGTGTTTATACGAAATTACGTCAAAGAAAACAGACAGATCTGCTCACAAAAATAAGAAAAAAAGAATAAAAATTGTACGATTGTGCCGAATCGACAATGAAAGGAAGAGCGGTCGGTCGACCTGAGGCTGAGCGAAAAAAATAATGACGTTCAGAAACCGCGACAAATCTGATTAAAAGACAACAAATATTATAGAAGAGAATGTAAAGCAGAAATTGATGAAAGAGAAACTATATATATATGCGTGCGTGAGTGTGTGCACGCGTGCGTTTGTTTGATAATGATGAGGTGCGTATATATATATATATATATATATATAATCTCCAAGTCAAAAGAGACAAATTAGATAATTGTCTTCTCAAACCAGACAGATAAAAATGAAAGTAATATGCGTGTAGGTGTTCCTCTCAGAATCCCGTGGAATAAATGACTCAGTCGCTAATGTTATATGTGGAAACAAAGAAACTTTTCGATAGAATAGTAATAGAAGATATGTTTAGACTGTTTGAATATTAATGAAATATCAACTCCCGGCTTCAGGTGAGTTTCAATAAATAAGAAACAGAGAGAATGTTTCAGCCGTTGCATCAAAGCAAAATGAAACAGAAAGAGAAGGAAAAACTGGATAAATTTCAGAAGTATGACAAGAGAATTAAGATATTTATAGTATATATAAATGATGAGCGTATCCATAATCAGTGAAGTCGTTGGCAGCGACCCAAAGACCACTGCAAAATGATGATGAATTAGAGATCCGAGAAAGAATTGAAACTATGCCAAAAAAAAGAGAGACTATAAAACAAGTATATTGAAATCGGCAATCGATTGGGACAGATTTCTAAAGTATTTATTACACTTGTTGTCACTTGAATTCCAGCAGATAATGGTCTGAAAAAATAAATTATATCAGGATAGATACTTCGTTGACAAAGTCAGTGACACACTGAAATTTTTTTTTTTTTTTTTTTTTTTTTTTTAAGCATTTCACCCCAAGCAAGGCGGGGAGCCACTAGGACGCAAGGGGTTACAGAAAATAGGAAGATCAGATAGGAGTGATAGAAGAAAGGATGAGGGTAGTAGATAGATTAAGGCAACTGGAGATGTCGATTGACATTACACTTGAATAGCTGGAGATTATAACTCTCAGGGAAACAGGAGAAGGGAAGAGAGTTCCACAGGCGAGAGGTGCGAGACATGAAGCTATTAGAGTAGAAGAGACGGCTACATTTAGGAGTTTCGACCGTGAAGGGGTGAGAGCGGGATGCCAGCCTCGTAAGGCGCTTGAACTCATGAAGTTTGGGAACCAGCAAATTCAGTTCCTCGGAGCAATTTCCATGAAAGTATTTGTAGAACAGACAGAGGGAGGCGACGGTGCGTCTGTGAGAAAGTGACTGTAGACGAGACGCCAGGTCAGGGCCAACCATATTGCATATCCGCTTCTGGAGCCTATCAAGAACCCCGAGGCAAACAGAAGGGGCCCCAGACCATATATGGCAGCAATACTCCATGCAAGGGCGAATTGTGGATTTGTATATCTGGAGGATCGACTCAGGGGAGAAAAACTTCCTAGCACGGCTCAGGGGGAAATGATGTAACTGGAAGAACAGAAGGATTTGAATATATATTGCTACATCCTTTTAAGATTATATAAGCTTATTTTTTAAAAACGTAAATACAATGAAGCAACGATTAATAGATCAGAACTAATGCATGCTATATCAAAATTTGGCTAAAAAAAATCATAATAGAATGCTTCATAAAAATTGGTCCAATAGTTATGTGATGAATATGATTAAGCTTATATACAATATTTACATTGTTAGAACATCTGACCTCATTTTACTGCCATAGTCACGACGTTTCTGCCGTTGCACGCTGCAGTCTTCTTCAGGTGATAATAATGATAACAGTCCCCAAAAAGTAAAGGGTGTAAATAATTACAATACCCTATCTCAGATATATTAACAGATGATTAAATTTATGCTCATGATAATGGTGGTGGTGGTGTCGGAGAGAATGATAAAGTCGAATAAATAATACACAAGTTCCGACACAGATAAACTGATAAATGATAAATGTATTCTGAAAGTCATAAAAATAGGAGAAAGTAAAAAAAAAAAAGTAAAATGTGACATAAAAGGTACTAAATGAAAACAAAATATTGATAAACAAACTCTTTGAACTGATATATTTACCTATCAAAATATATAACAGGTGCGGCATAAATATTTACCTGTTATTGAAACATAAATATACTGATTTTTTAAACAAACTGAAACATACGTATTGTTAAAAAAAGTTTCAATTTTTCATAAAAGCTTCCGAACTATTTGTTCAATTGGCTATTGTTTAATATGGCAAATCCAACAAAACAAGATCAGTTTGCCGCATTGAAAATGGCCAGCGTGAATAATTTGAAGTTGATAAAACAGTTCTATGTTGACGGAAGACTAATTTTAATGTGCGTAAAGTTTCAAGAGGAGAAAACAACATCAGAATATCCAGAGCAAGGGGAGTTCTCGAAGTTGTTAACTAGAGAGTAAAGAAGAAAACCATAAAAGATCATGAGAAAGATGGCAACGGAGCTGAATATTTCGGATAGGTCACTCAGGAGGCGAATAAAAGTTAAGGGTAAAACCATACAAGGTCCAACGTCAACATTTGTTCTCAAATGCCTCCAAGCAAAAATGGCTTCGCATAGGGAAGGGAATTTTGAAGATGAGTGTTGCAAACAAATATTTCGTTTGGTCGGCCGAGAATTTATTCAGTTGGAGGTTGCTGTGAACTACCAAAGCGCCACTTCATCAGGAAACACTCCCTAATATGTCTGAACACATTTCAAGTGAGAGAGATTAACTCGTGTCATCAGTGTTTGGGGTGCCGTTGCTTTTCATAGTTAGAAATCGTCCTTGGTGTTCAGTGAAATAGGAGTGAAAAACCAATAGCAGATTCTACCAGAAAATGTTGCAGAGAGGCGTGTTGTGAAGTCTCTATATATTCATGCAAGATGGAGGTACGGGAAACACGGCAAATATGACGCAGAACTATTATCATACTTATTATAAAACCCAGGTTGTGTGTGTGTGTGTGTGTTCGTTTATATATGGGGTCAGATTTCCTACATTTTCAACCGATTTCAAAAAAACTTCACAGGACTACGTAAAATTACCTTGCGGTGGTTCTGCCAGCGCTGAAAATTGGAAAAACACAAATGTTTTTGCACGAAATCAATTTGAAAACACGACTAAGAGACATTAATGAAAGGGGGGCAACTCATATCGAGTTATACTTATTATAAAACCCAGGTTGGTTGGTTGTGTGTGTGTGTGTGAGTCTGTTCGTTCGTTTATATATAGGATCGGATTTCCTACATTTTTCAACCGATTTCAACAAAACTTCACTTTTTTTGACAGGTAGTGTTTCTTATTGTCTTGCACGCTTTTTTCTTTATTTTTACATTCAGAATGCTTTAAAAATTCCATTTACAAGACAATTGTTTATAATAAAGTTCTATTCAATCGGTAGACTCATAACGATTAAAAACAATGTTTTTGTTCGAGTTTGACCAATTCGTAAAAAAAAAAAAAATAAAGACATGCGTGTCCGTCAACCTTAAACCTTAATCTTTGTCAATTTTATTTTTCAGTCTTTATGATGGTCGATACTTGATCTATCTCTTACTGTTACATCCCCGGGCAACGCCGGGCTCTACTGCTAGTATGAAATATTTCTGTGGATTTTTTGATAGCCATATTTGGGCATGACCAAGCCTTGATATTCATCCTAAAGTCTTCGCAAAATGGTTTGTAAGAGAGAGCCAGGTTGCAATTATCTCATCTTGAAGTGTGTCAGATCTGAAATAAGTTCTTATAACGTCATAGTACGATTTTAGAGGTGATGTATTGGAGAAATCACGCATTTTTCAGATCCTAACAGGATTTACAAATTTTAACGACTCCAAAACCAAACTGCTTTCATTTTATCACAGCAAAGAACCTTTTTTCTAACCACCATCAGCAAGGCTGATGTTCTACTTCAGAGCAGCTACAAGTTGTGTCTTCTTGAAATCACGTTTTTCACTGACTTTAATCGATTATATTGAATCAATTCCTACGTCTAATTCTAGGAAGCTTGGTTCACTGTTTCATGACAGACACTTTTTCTCGTCAGAATCTATTAATTTATAAATCTATCATTCGTCTGTGAATCTGATCTGGCTTTATTCTATAACTCACGATTATTGATAAAATCCAAAGAAGGGCATGTAATATATCGATTTGGACTTGACATACTGACTTCAGTCACTTTCCCGCCGACGTGATGTGGCTATCATTTGTATGTTCTACAAATATTTTCATGGTAATTATTCTAAGAAGCTGGGTAGAAAAGGAAATCAGTAAATAAACCAAAATAGAAAGAGATGTAAAACAAAGATATGTCTTCCCACCAAACCTATTCAACATTTACATGAGCCAGTCCTGCAAAAATAAGTTCTACCCGGATTCATTATTCGTGGCCACACACTTAACAAAAGATGTACAAACGACACACTGTTCAGAAGAGAGAAAGAAGGAAAGCTACAAGAATTCCTACAGGAGTTAGTTAATGAAAACGAAAAGAAAGTAATGAATATCAATTGTAAGACAGAGTGCATGGTTATCATCCGGGACCATCCCAGGATGTGAATTACGAATTGGAGAAAACAAATCGAGCATGTATGAAAATTTAGATATCTCAGGAGTGTTTTAACAGAGGACAGAATATGTAATACAGAAATCCGAAGACTCACTGGAATAGCGAATGTTAATGTTTTTTTTTTTTAAAAGCTAAACTAAGTAATTAGAAAACAGAAAAAAATCCTTAGAAACAAAGAAAAGGTGGCCGATGTGTTATGTCATATCGGTCTTCTTTTATTGCAGTGAATGCTGGACAATCACAGATGAAATGTGGTTGTACAGAGGGACCATGTTAACAACATGGAAGTTGGAAGAAAATCGAAAGAAAATATACATTTACACTTAAAATCAGAAAGAAACAGATGAAATGTCTGGAGCAGAGAATGAGCGCTTGAAGAATTTGATACTCACAAGAGATTGAATGTAATAGGGAGTGGAAAACACCGAAAGGTTTAGCAAACGTTCTTTTTAACAAACGGGTGGCAGAACATGGATTACGAGAGCTAACGAAAAGATAAAGCATACTAAGGGTTAGAATTTTAATCATCCACGCCCTGAAAGAGACATGCTTAACTAAAGATAAAGTCGCGTACTTGCGGCATTGATGGCACCATTTTTGTATTTCTTTCCGTTCTTTTACCATAATAAAAGAAAAGTAAATATATACATGAGATAGGAATGTGGCAACAACAACATAAGTCAATGAAACATAAGTCAATGAAACATAACTTTTACTCATAAACCTGTCGTTAGCTAACTAAACAGCGATTTCAGTTGAGAGAGAAATAAAACTGCTAAAGGTTAATCAAGCTTTCAGGGATCTATAGAAATATGTCAATGGTAACATTTATGTACCAAAAGAGAAAAGGACCCAGACTCTACAAATCAATTGTTATGCCCGCTCTTATATGCTGTTGAATACTGGGCCGTATAATAGCATCGGCGTCTATCCTATCACCATTACCTCGGCAATATTCTTGATGTTCTCTAAAGTAATTTTATGAATAAACCCGCAAGAAACTGAAGCTTTGAATATACAACAAATATTTCAGCTTTGTTGGCCTTGCCAAGTGGCGAGACGAGAAAACTTTCATTTTCCCCAATCAGAGGACAAATCTCCTGTTCGACGGAAAAGAAATGACACAAAGGCTCAATATACAGAACTCTGCTGTCCTATGTATTTAACAACAATGATTTCCCAAACTGAAGTAAAAAGCAAATAATAACAGAAAAAAAAATAATAATAAAAACAGAAAATGATTCAACTCCATTGCCAAACTGGCAAATTTTCTTTTGTAGATGTTGTGGAAAAGCAATTTCCTTGCCTCACAAAGCAGCTGAGTTTGAAAGCATCACAGATGACCTGAGGACAAATGGAATTCTCGAATATGACAGGGAAGATAGTGTTCATCCTTAGTGCAGTGATTTGAATTGTCCCAAAGTTTCATACACTGGCGGAGTTGGAAAACAGAACAAGAATAGGTAGATTTCAAAATGTCATTATTGAAATCGGACAGAATACTGAAGAGCAATTTGTGAGTATTGTACAGATTTTATCTAATTCGAACTCCAGCTAAATTCAACAATCACTAGTGTTTGCGCCTGTACACTAGTGATGACAAGTATTATGGTTATTAAGCCCATAAATGATGGATGGTTATTTAAGAGTTCGATTCTTATTGGCTAACATTCATTTACATGCAAACACGATTGGGAAATGTATAAATCCGTCTCCACCGAGCTATGGATAAATATTAAAGTTTGTATCTGAAAATTTATTGCTGTTCTAAGAATCTCTTAATTCAAAAAAGAATTATTCTTTCAAGCCAAAATCTTTCGGCTCTAAATTGTCCACAAAATAGTAAGTTGTAAAAAATTAGATCAATCTAACTCATTTACTGTCCAATGCAGGGTACAACGAGTTAATTGTTGGCATTTTATGTTTTTAATTTCGCACATGTGCGTTTTTAATTATGTCGACTGCAAAGAATACTTTGGTCAATTGAGAAAGAGCACCATGACGCCAATTCACCCAGCCACAAATTTGGAAACGGTTTGCTGTACTGCTTGGCATTCGCACCAGAAGCTCCAATACGAACGTTTGAGCGTGTTTGCGTATCAATATGAGAAGAGTGCCGTGGATTCGGAAATAGTTGAATGAGTAATGGTGAATATAAAGGTGTTCGATCACTATTGATCACACCAAACACGTTATGCCACCATTCATTTTCTCACTGGGCCTCAAACTCAACACGGAGGTCTACATCAAGTGCATTGAGGAGGCAGTGCTGCGCTGGGTCAAGAGGGTGGCTACTGAAAGACCATATATCTGGCAACATGATTCTGCACCATGTCACAAAAGCTTGAGAACGCAGTCATGTTTGTCAGACAAATTCTGCGACTACATCAACCCTTACATCTGGCCACCTAACTCTCCATACCGCTGGCTCTTTGATTATTATGTGTGTGACGCCGTTGTGTGAGAGACCAACAAAACACCAAAGATGAACTGAAGGCAAGGATTATGGCGGCATTCACCAATTTCAAGAAGGAGACCGTTCAAAATAGTTGCAGGAGATTCCGAAGTTTCTAGAGGCCGTGGTTGAAGCCAAAGGAGATTTTGAATAAATTTACTCTTTTCGTTTTCTCTTTTCGGTTTTCGTTTGGTTGCGTGATAAGGGTAAATAAAATCCGAGATGTAAGTGTTATTTTCCTTTTTGCGTAATTTCGATGACAATTTATCCTTCATACTCCTGTATATTTGGTTTTTACATACATTTACAATTCAAAATGTCAACCTTATGCTTCCACTGCTTGGAGGCACTTTTCGTCAGCAGTTGCCAGTTTTACTTTTGGGGATCTGTCGGTATTGCTACTAAGGCAGGTTTAAACATTATGTAATCTGCATAGATATTTATTTGGGAACAGATGACATCGAGAAAGTCGTTAATGATAATAAACAGCGTAGGGCCGATGTTTAGTGGTGAGGGATCCTTATATTGATATAAAATGAACTAGAAGTGTGTCCATTAAACACGACTTTAATTACACTACGTGTTAGGAACGATTGGATTAGTACAAATATCCGTCCAGAGACACCATAGCCCTTGAATATTTTAAGAAGGCCAGCATGCCAAACCCTGTTCAACGCCCTTCAGATATATATATCAAGAGCCCGGGATTTGCCTTTATCTAAAGTTTGATTGTCAAATTAATTTAACACACCGGTGGTAGCACTAGAGAAACGGAAGCTATATCGAAAGGAGGTCATGTGAGAAATAAGATTGTTAACCAATTTGACAATGATTAGAGGCTCTAATACTTTGCAAAAATGAGATAAGAGACGAATAGGGTGATAATTCGAGGAGTCGAAATATTCCCCAGAGTTTTTAAAAACATGAATTACAAACGGAGATTTCCAACAAGCTGGAAAGCCAGACGTAACATTTATTGTAAACTGTCGAGAAAATGAACTAGGAGCATATTTCTTTAGTGCATTTGTAAGGAAATCGTCGAATCTGCAAGCCTTATGGGTACCTAGTTTAGTAATTATAGCTTAGACCATGGACGGAGTTTTGTGACTATTACTCAGTAGATACTGTTCTAGGGGTAAAATAATGCAGATATACTCGCGTCGTAAGTAGAGTTGGAATAAAATTTGCGGGCAGAGCCCTCTGCTTTACCGCCAGTAAATGGTAACACTACAAATTGATTGAGGAGCAGAGGGATTGAGGAATATATCGTGTTCAGTACACTCTTTCACAACCGCCAGTAATCTCTTGAGCCCAGATTGTGAGAGGTTATACGGTGTATCATTTTATCAGAGAATAGTCACTGTCTCTTGGAGGACACGCTTATATTCATTACGAGCGGTGACAAAGAGACGTTTGTTATAATCGAACCTATTGGTCCCGTATAGCCAGAAGTGGTGGCCGTTGTTTATGTTGGCTGTATACGGTCAGAGGCTAACCAAAAAGATTATGGTTTCACTTGCTATTTCGGTGTTGACAGAAAAGCTTCGATTCAATTTTTACACCCACGAAGAGACAGCTATTTGACATTTTTTCAACAGGATGATGAAACATATCAATGCAAGAGGCATTGTGAAGAAAGCATGAAGTGAGTCATAATCAGAACGTTGATAATATAATGTTGTTTTGTTAATTTGGTGGGGGGGTCTTTTCTCGTAGAAGAGTGAAGAAATATCTCTACCTACTAGCGTGTGTTTCAAGTTGCCAAGAGGACAAATTTGCAGAACCCATGATTCCGGTGAGGATCTAAGGAATATATGAAGTTGTACATTTCTTAACTCCTCCTCTATCTTGAGTGGTTATTGAGCTTTGTATTCGATGAACTATTATTAATTAAATAAACGTAAGTTATATTAGAAAATTTCGTGTCTTACCTGTGGTTTGGGTCTTGTTTCTGATTTAGTATGCTTCATAATTTCCATAGAACGAAGGTGTAACAAGTCTCAATCGAAAGCATATAACTTATGGGATCTTACCCGTAATAACATAATTCCATATGTAATAAATACTGCGCCTCAAAATGAAGCAGGGAGTTCAGTCTAAAGCCTGAAGTGAAGTCCCTCAGGAGTCTGTCAGACAGTCAGAGCGAGTCAGTCAGTCTGTCAGTCGAGTCAGAGGCAGACCGAAACAGAATCGTGTTCAGACAATTACTACTAAAAATGATTGTTCGTACTAACACTTTCTACTTTTCTGTATATATTCCTGTTTGTAATATATCTGTGTTATTCCTTATCCGTGTTCGAGTTCTTCTTTATTGGTTCTACCTTGGACTATCACCGTGGTACAAGGAACCGGACCATAACACTAACAAAGATAAAAGGATAAAAAATTCGGAAGATTGTTAATATGCTACAAGAAAAAAAAACGATTTCATGATAGTATCTCTTACAGATGAAGAGGAAACACTGACAAGAGAGATCTGGTTCTATCGAAGAATGCAGCAAATATCCTGAACGAAGTTATATGAACAACATGGCAAAGAAAATGGAAACCAAAAACTTCGTACTTAAAATCAAGAGGAGGAAGTTAAAATTTGTGAGAAACACTCCCAGGACATACAGTGACATGAGAAACAAAAGAAAACAGCGAATAAATTATCAATAATTATTCATTATAACTTATTACATTCGAACATTTAAGTTACATCAAAAATGCATATCTGTTTCGATGCCGAATGCGGACATATCATCAAGGTGGAGGTCAAAGATGGATAGTAGATACGAGAGTAGGAAGGATAGTAGAATGCAAATATTGCTTAGAGCTACAAATACGGGGAAAATGTGGAGAGACATAATCTGCAACGACACATACAAGAAAAATATTCGTTGTATGTTATTATAAATGTTGGACACGTAAAATAAACAGTAAGAATGAATAAAAAATTAATTGAAGTTGGCTGCTGAAAGACAATTCCTTTGAAATAGAAAAACCCAGGTAAAAACCTAACATCTGATGCATAAGAATGATTCATGGAAATATTATATTAAATCGATGTTCATTTGTGTTGCAGGGATTTTGATACTTAAAAAATGACAATAGTAAATTGCTACCAGTCGAATATAAGAGCTCTGATGGAAACCTACAGTATCAAGTATATCTCGTTGATTATTTCGCAAGTGCTTTGTGCTCTTTTGTTGCTTGATCCACCAAAAAGAGAAATCATAATACGTAGAATAAAGTAGATGTATAAATTAATATATATTATTAAATATAACAGACAATGAATGTCTTTTATGTCTGATCATGAGCCGTTCTAATGTTCGCTTTAAATTCTGGTGAAAATAACGTCAGAAACTGTCCAACATTTAGATATATTTTTTTATTAAGTTGGTCCAAACATTTCGGCTCACATCCTCAGGTTGTTATACAGACATGAAACAAAGATATCCACCGTCAAAGATGATATGTTATTTTGACATAGAAAATTGCTATGCTACAATAACGGTCGCCGAATAGAACACGCAAATCGTAAGTTAAACAGGCGGTTCTATGACGTCATAACACGCGATAGACCTAAGTACTACAAAAGAACCAATGTCTAGATGCAATGTAAAGCTCATATATTGCCTTCTGCAGAGAGTTACCCCAACACACACAGCCTTCTGCAGAGAGTTACCCCAACACACACAGCCTTCTGCAGAGAGTTACCCCAACACACACAGCCTTCTGCAGAGCCTTCTGCGGAGAGTTACCCCAACACACACACACAGCCTTCTGCAGAGAGTTACCCCTGCGGAACACACACACACACAGCCTTCTGCAGAGTTACCCCAACACACACACAGCCTTCTGCGGAGAGTTACCCCAACACACACACAGCCTTCTGCGGAGAGTTACCCCAACACACACACAGCCTTCTGCAGAGAGTTACCCCAACACACACACAGCCTTCTGCAGAGAGTTACCCCAACACACACAGCCTTCTGCAGAGAGTTACCCCACACACCTTCTGCGGACACACACACACAGCCTTCTGCAGAGAGTTACCCCAACACACACAGCCTTCTGCAGAGAGTTACCCCAACACACACAGCCTTCTGCAGAGAGTTACCCCAACACACACAGCCTTCTGCAGAGAGTTACCCCAACACACACAGCCTTCTGCAGAGATACATAATTTTAATAGAATTTAATGTATATTGTTTGTATATAAAAGGAAAAAAATTATGAATATTTGTAAATATTGACATCTTTTTTACAGTGTTATATTAAGAGGCTTTCAGACATTGGTGTTTACTGATAAAGTTCATATAAAATAAAGAAGTAGCTGTAGAATCGATAAATGCAAAGTTTAAGGCCATTTTTGAGAGTGAACAATTTTAAATTGATTTTATACATATTTTAAACTGTGCGATTTTGTTTGATGTCTAATCCTATAAATATTTCACCGTTTTACTTTTGAATTAGCTGGATGCAACCACATCCTCTATTCTAATAGTTTCTTTTCTTGCATGTCTCGCTCGTGAAATTCCCTTCTGATTTCATGCCTTCCTGTCACCTACAATCGTCAGAAATTTAAATGCCATATCAATAATCATCTTCTGTCTTCATAATTCTTTCTTCATTACCCTTTTCTCATACCTTCTCAGTAAAATATTTTCATTCTTTTTCACTCTATCTAACCCTCTGCGTGATAGTCAAATTTTTGCCTTGCCTGATGTGAAAAGAATTAAAATAATGTCACTTGACTTAAAATTAAGGCACATTTCCAGGCTGCTAAAAATTCATTAACATTTTTATATTTTTTTAAAAATAAACATTTGAAAAAGAGGGGAAAATATTTCTGCATATGAAAGAATTTTTAAAATCATGGATGTTTTAATAGGATCCCTACGAAAATATTGTATTTTGGTAAATGTTGGATGGCATGGAGAAAGATGGATTCTTCCAGGATTTGAGGAATTTGTTAGAAGGAATGGTTCGAGAATCGGGTTAGCTAGGTGCAGGATTGACCAGCCATTCCCTACTTTCCTTTCGGTTTTGTTCCACACATAAATATAATCACATTTATTTAAATAAATACTGCAAATGAATTAAGATGCAAACAGACTTACATCACTGCTGTATAAATTTGAACGACACCTTTAGCCGTAGGTATAAAACCTTTAGAGAAAGGTTATACTGAAACATGATAAAATTCGTAAGCTTTATTTTTTATTATTATTTTCAAAATGTTAAGTTGAAATTAATTTCAATTTGGAATGGAAAATGTAACATTTAAATATTTACAATTGCTTTTTGTAATGTCAAAGTTTTACGCAATGCCTGAAAACCATTCAACGTAGAGCGATACTAACAAAATGGTAATGTTTAGTGAAAAGCATATTAAGAATAATGAGTGGTAACAAATGATGATTATTAATGAAAGAGGTGATGGTTCTAGAGTTTAGAGAAAGGCCCGCGCCGGGTTCTGTTCTAAAATTGGCAGTTTTTAAGAAACAGCTGTTCGAGTGAAATATTCTTTTTATATTTGGATAACGTAGGAAATGAGGCTGATTTGACTCTGTGGAACTATCACGGCCTGTAGTAGTAGTAAATGTCTGAAGAAGCAAAGAATGGAAATTATCTGAACTCTTGCCATAACAATAGCAATTGTGCAACGATTGTTTTCTAGCGTTGTATCATTTTGGAGGATGATGAATAAAATTTCCACCACTGGGCAACGCAATCTTTCCCGAACTATTACAGAAGTAGAATGTGAGGGTTGACTAGCTCTAGCCAAGTTATGGCTACACTGTTCTATTTCGGTCTAAAATGGCTCTTAAAAAGTAATGGCAGAAGGAGTCAAGTATTCTTTGGACCGTTAAAATGAGCTGACCAATTATCCAGCATATTCTCAGTAGATTAAATATAAGGTCAGGAATGACCTTGAGACACAAGAATTGCTCAAATCGCCAACCATAATTGAGAATGAAACCACTCACCGTCATCTCAGCATTTGATGATTAACATGAAAGAGTGCCTTTCGAATTACTGAAAGTTAGTCATTTATTTCAATAATTGATCTTTTAGGCCAGGAGAAGATCGGCTGCAAAGCTCGCATATTATTTGCTAATTTTGTTTTCTAATAAAGTTTGTAATGTTTTAAAGTCAAACACTGACTACTACTGACCTCTCCTAAATTAAAGAATTAAATCCTGAAAAAACGTTTCCATTTTTATATAATAACGTTATGTTGAGAGAATAAATTCGTTAACAAAATCAAATCTATCTTTACTCAATAACACGTATTAATTTTATATGTTAGAGTTAGGCTTTATGCTGGGTTATTGCACATTTAAAAAATATTTACAGTACTGCATTTTATTGTTAAGATTATGTTCGTATTGTTGGATGTAATCGCATAACTTTAGATATTTTATCGTTTCAAATCATGGAACATTCTATATTACCAGAAGAATAAAGAAAAGTGCCAGCAGTGGAGTAAGCAAGCATGGAATTGAAATGGACTGTAAAATGTAGAAATGGCTAATATCGCTGCCTACAATAACGTCACTTTTCTGTAGTTTCAATAATTGCATTGTATTGAAAATACCGCGAGGAATTAAATGCATCCAAAGATAAATCATTCTGTCATGAAAGAATAGATAGTTCAGATGAGAATTCTTCCATAAGGTAATATAGTGTTTTATAAGAATAAAATGTGGCTGCCGACACTTTACTTTGAACATAGATCTCGAGGGAGCAAACACAGGCGATCCCATAATTGAATTAATTAGACCAGGTGATCATACATGTAACACACATACTGGAGGTAGCGTGCGTCTAATTGATCGCTATTCCTAGTCTATCCTCTATACTATACTGATCGCTATTTCTACTCTATTCTCTATTACTATACGGTCCGATATTTCTCTACGCTATTTACTATCTTATTCCTCTATTCTGATAATATTGGTGCAAGATTATTCCAATGCGTCTGACACCAGTATTATTCAACGGCGTACTATAGTTGTATCTGCGATTACAAAGTCTCTACTACAACGAGCATTACGAAAGTGACAAAGAGTATTCGTTGACATCACAAAAGTGGCAACGAGTGTTCGTTGACATCTCAAAATATAAAAATCGAGAAAAACTGACGACTAATACTATTGATTATGATAATTTTGCCTAACCAAATAAATAGTTTTCATTATGAGTATCAAGACTAAAAAGAATTAGTAAGATAAAGAGAGATTACATCTCTCCGACTGAGATGAAACTGCGATGTCTTTCTAATATATACCAACTCGGCAAAAAGGAATTCGTGATAAATGTTCCACAGAAGACCGCAAGGAAAGGAATTAATATGAAATTCATTTCGCTATATCCTGTAGCAGACCCTATACCATTTGACAAGACAGACTTGCGCTGAAAACCCAATCATCAGCAGTAGTTATTTTATTCAGCTTTTGCGCATGCGTGAAAGAAATCTGAGAGCATGGATACAGCGAATCCCAAAAGGCTAACATTCTTTCACATCGTCGATGTAGCACATTTAATTTAGCGCTCCGAAACAGACGTACATGACTTAGACAATATACTTCATTTTCTCTTTAAATCACCAACAAAGTAATTTCAACATATTTTCTATATTTACTTACAGAGACACTGATAAGACCATTCCTTGCATTTTCCCTTTCTTTCATTAACAACCCTTGTCTATAGAAAGAGGTTCCAGGTAGAATAAAAAGTCCAATCTTATTTTATTCCACTCTCTTGTGTGCATGTTCTCAACTAATTCAACACGCGACACATTCACATATTAAAACGACCAACTCAAACCTAACATACCTATCACAATCTCAGTATTCTTCTTATTCTTAGACTGTCTGCAACGTAAACTTCGAGAAATAAAAGCAAAAGGAAATAGAATAATCATGGATTATCAATAATTTCATTGCAGTTCATACGATAGAACAAGTGTTACCTTTGACAGATGCAAATCAAAGTGTCCTTTGAATTCTTTCCCGACCTCATCGACAGTTATTCGTCTGACGAAATAGAAAAAATATTCTTGTTCGATATTGTTCATGTCTAGAATATCGACATTGTTGCTTGGTTTGAAATAATATTTTCTTTTTATTTTATGTCATTTTAGTTTCAACGAAAAAGATCCAAGTCAGTTATTTGCGAGTCTAAAATAGTTATATAGTATGTGACCAGCAAGTATTTCAAATACGGACAAATTATTATTTTCAAATTTCAAGTCGGATCGCCGATCGGAAAATCACAGGAATAATTTCACACACATAGGCAGAGGTACATACACTTGTGCAAATGTATGTACATACCGAACTTCAAGCATATGTTGGAAATATTAGTATTGTCATCATCAGTTACAGTCAAATTTAGTTAAAACAAGAACAGGAACGAAACTGTCACAATTAATTTAGTCAAATATGCGGGTAAGATACACGACAGAAAATTAGTTGTAATATTACAGAATGGACTGAAAAGTATTACCCCACCTCGAGTAAGTATATATATATATATATATATATATATATATATATATATATATATATATACTTACTCGAGGTGGAGTAATATTTTTCAGTCCATATATATATATGTGGACTCTCTCGTAAAATGAGGGCTCTATAAAATAAAGAGGTACCCGACCTTTATGGAAATGTATGTGTCTCCTAAGTCCTGCAGGTTATTTGAAAACTTTTAGACAGTTGGAACATGTGGTTGATCTATTTTGCTAGAGTTGTTGAGGATCAGTTGTTACATGTTTCTGCGAGTGGACAACAAGTCCTACTTTAGTGCGTGCAACAAAGCCACTCTGACACGGAAAGTTATAGCTGAGAGGAACAGAATGCTGCCAACTTGCTTTAATAATTGCGCGCATTTGATCCCGATGTTCAAGTCGGCCTTGCTCAAAATTTGTATTGATGAGAAGCAGTACAGGCGCCAGCTCCTTCGCTCTGACGCTTTGTTTTCGCAGGAAGAAAAGGGGATGCTACATAGGTTATGTCTTTGAATTTGTCTTTGTAACGCAAGAGTGGCCCTCCAACTGACCTGTTTGTTAGAAGTTGGCTAAAGAGGAGTTGTTGTAAGTCTGACATTGCTCGTATAAAGAAAAAAATATCCTGTCTGCCTGAGTAGGATTTTCATTAGGATGACTTTAATATCCTTCATGTTGAATTTAGTTAGAACTTCACTGTTTCTAATGCAATCACAGTTTTCTGTAGATCGTATTTAGGCAAAGCATGTGGAAGGCATCAAGTTTATCAAGGTATCGATTGTATTGTATCCAAGATTCTTCAGCATAGAGTAATGATGTCAGTACTACTGATTTTTGAACATCAATTTTCAAATTTAAGGAAACATCATGTGATACAGATTCCGTAGACAGAAAGGAACTTTCCAATCCTGCACTCAATATCTCTATTTCAGAAAATTTGGATAAAACGGAACCAAGTTTGGTGAGAGAGGAAACGGTTTTCAAGAATTTTCCCTCGGTTGGATCAACATCTGGGGAATGGTTACAGATAGGCTGATAGAAGAATTCCGATTTTTAACCTGATGGTCTAACCGAAACTTTTAGATGCACGAGAGTATTTCTCGATGATCAATTTCATATTCTCAAGGGTGTTGACTAGAAGTACGCAATCGTCTGCAAAGAGCAGGTGACGAACAGTTTGTACAATCCTCTTAGTTCTTGCTTTCAAGCGTCGTTGGTTCAAGAACCCAATAATTATCCTAAACACAAATCTCAAACCTTCATTAACATTCTCAAATACTGTTTCCACCATGACAGAAAAATACAAAACAGATAAGAGAGATGCATGAACACAGACTTGTTTTGTTCCATTCGAGACAACGAATGGGTCCGTCACCTCGACACTGGATCTAACTGCGGTCATCATCCCCTGATAGAAAGAGGATGACACTTTGCATCATTTCAGTAACAAACAGTTTCATAAGAACGGTATCAAATATTTTAGTATGATCAACGAAAAAAATAAATACTTGTGATACTCTCGTGTTTTCTACCATAGCGAAAGCCCCACTAAGATTCAGACAAGACTGAATCGGCCACGCAAGAGTTGAGTCTATTCAAGATCATGTCAAATATATCCCCAAGACAATTGGGGAAACAGTATTATTATAAACGCTTTTTTTCCGTCGTTAAGTAGGTATCTTCAAGTTAGAAATATACAATCTGTGTAACGAAGGCGAAATGCGATGAAAATAAAAAATCCAATGTCTAATTTCTCCACTTCTGTCTATATTTCACTAACATTCATTCTTAAGACACGATAAAAAAGGATTAAAAAATATAAAATACAGTTACTTTAATCAAAATAAAATTGTAAAACATTTAATTAGAAAAGGTAGCATTAATTGACAGTGTACTCTCTCTATATATATATAATATATATATTATATATATATATATATATATATATATATATATATATATATTATATATATATATATATATATATATATATTTATATATATATATATATATATATATTTTATATATATATATATATATATATATAATATATAATATATATATTTGTTATACTATGATAAATAAAATACTTGGCCATATCAGGTTATCCACTGTTATTAGTAATTTAGCTCAGAAAAAATGACGGATGCGATAACGTTATTAATGCGCGTGCAGTGCACTAGATACTGAAAGTGGAAGCAAAAAAAAATATATAGGAAAAAAAATAACAACAGAACACCGAGAGAAAACCGAACTGGACATATTTAATAGAGATTGCATTTAGGCTCTGGTGCAAAATTAACCAGCCAAGTAATTAATGATGTACACATATATCCATCCATTACCATTGATAAGATTTCGTTAGAGACAAAGAAAAGAGTACCGAATTATAATACCAGTTCCTCTATATGGCTGTGAATGCTGGGCCATCTCATTACATAAGACTGGAGGTGATAGTAATGTGGTTCTACAAAAGTGTGCTGCGTATACCAGGAACTGAACATGTGAAGAACGTTAATGTCTTAGAGAAAATGAAAACAAAATGGACAATTATACTTAACATCAGAAAACTACATTTAAAATTTCTAAGGCACATAAGAAAATAGGGCTTTGAAAATTTAACACAGAGAGGACGTACCTAAGGAAAGACCGACCGAGGTAAACAGTTCATGACCTATTTAACGACACTGTAAAATGTATGACAGAATAAAGATAAGATATAATAAAAAGACAAAATTTTTTAAGAGCTACAAAGGACCGGAAAATGATCGCCAAATTTCTGAATGGCCACACCACATATATATTTATTTACATAAAAACATGCAAAAACATCATGGCGCATCCTTCATTGTTTGCCTGATTTTTACAGCTAACCAGATTAATATTCTTGGGCATTCCTAAATTTAAACATATCGACAAACCGATAATACTCTATTCTTTTATATAGATATTTGTTTCAAAACAAAATCCTTGAATTTGCCTTTATACATTAACCCATAGGACGAAACGCGTCGGCTAAGTTTTCAATTTTTTTTTTTTACACACACTAACATTATTTATATATATATATATATATATATATATATATATATAAAAGATAGATATAATTTCAGGACTTGAAAAATATATATATATATATATATATATATATATATAGCTCTCTTACTTAACATTGAACAGTACAGATTTTTATATGTATTTGTATACGATTTCCTGCTCGTAAAACTACCTATATTTACCCATTCGCTGAGAGATATAGAGAGAGATATATAGAGAGAGATATATATATATATATAGAGAGAGAGAGGATAAATAGAGAGAGAGAGAGAGAGAGAGGATAATATAGATAGAGAGAGAGAGAGAGAAATAGATATATATATATATATATAGAGATATATAAATAGATATAGAGGATAAATATAGAGAGAGGATAAATAGAGAGAGAGGATAAATAGAGAGAGAGATAGATATTTACTTCTTGATGTATTATTACTCAATCATTCCATCAAGGACATTGAATACAATCCGAGAATATTTTGTTATTCCTTTCACTTCCTTTTTACAAAATTATTTTGGATAAAGATTTTTATGATGCACGTACATTTGGAGGGATGCATATTTAGAAGCGTACATTGACAACACCTTACATATCAAACATATAGGAGTATATATGCGCGTAGCGTATGTTAAAATAACATGATGAATGTATAATAAAAACGGTAACTTTTGGCTTTCATAAATCTACATTAATTTCATTAGATGGATTGTCAAAACTAATAAATATTGTATCATTTCATCGAAGTGAAGTGTGAAACTCGTGCCTTAAATGAATACTTGCCGGAAATGAGTCTCCATTTTGTCATAAATCCGACTACTTGAAGAGCTCTGCACGCATTATATTCAATAGCCGAAGGCGAATTCGAAGGTTTCACTTGGCGGACAAGTCTAATTGTATTCATTAAAAGTCGCTCCGAAAGAAAATAGGAAAAATCTCATACCAAAGTATTTTGTCTTCAAGAGATCACATTATAAGCGAGTGCTGAAGAAAAGGAATTTATAATTTCAATGGCTGAATAATTTTTTATGTTCTATCTTTTACTTAGAGTCGCTTCGGATTGTGGTTCTTTTCACGACTGTAAAATTTCAGCATTACTGTTTAGGAAATCACCAAGATTTCTACAGTTTAACTTTAAGAAACGCAAGAATGGAAAAAAATAATTTTGTGCAAATAGTCTACCGAGTTCACACTATTCTTATATATATATCTCGAACAATAAAAAATATTAACAAATTGAAATCTCCAGACACACTTTGCTGTATATTATTATTATTATTTCATTTAGATTCCTCGACTGGTTTCGGCCAACATAGCCATCGTCAGGAGAAAAAAATCTGCTTCCTGGTAGCAGTGAACTACAAAAATGAATGTCTTGGAGAAAACAAACTTTTGTCTTTAGTTTTTATTTGTTGTTTTGTTTTTTTAATTTTTTTAACATGAATTTTGGTCATTCCTTGTGTTGATCAAACAGTCTCTTTTAAGGTGTTATTTATGATAAGACCTGGATGGATTCATTCTGCTCTGAATTCCCTTGGTTATTTTGACAGTTTTATTGGTTCCTCAAAACGGGATGTGTCTGTTTTAAGTAAGTTGTGTTATTTGGTTCTTAAGGAGTGACTAAGTATGATATGTGTAAGCGTGTATATTACTATGGGTGTGTGTTATCATTTGGCTCATTAGGGAGTGAGTGCGTCTGATGTGTGTAATTGTGTATATTCGTGTGGGCATTTGTGTAAGTGTGAGGCCTCAACACCTCAGTAATCATGTCTGTCTTGTGTGGGTGAGAAATTTGGGTAGGTCCTGAATTGTGGGGTTTTATATTAATACTATGTATTTTCTTAAATTTGTGATTAAGCCCGTCTGGATAGTGCGTTTTTAAACGTTGTATTCACTTATTTTCATAGAACTTTAAAATCTTTCTAATGTTATCTGCTCTGAACTTTTCTATTCTCTCAGTTATTGTGAATTTGGCATGGATTTTAAAGTCGTTTTTCTCTAGGCGGAATTGTTGTTCTACAGGTAATAATCTTTCATGGGGAGTCGACATACTTCGTTTGCGATAATTATTAATTCTGTAGTGAAAGGGCATTCAGATTCTCCTACATATTGTTTCTGGCATAGTGTGCATTCTAGGAGTTAAATTATGTTATGACTTCTACAGTTAGAGTCGTGGTAGATTTTGAAAGGAGATTTAGTGACTGAGCTAGTGAATGAATTCGTGTGCCTAAAGTGGTTGTAGCCTTTTGTTGTTACATGGTTGGGAAAATCCTGTTCTTTTTGTTGTTGATTTATTACGGATTACCTTGTCCCCTGAAATCTGGTTACTACCTATGATTTTTTTTCTTTTAGGTTCTTAAGTCTACCATATGTTATAAGGTCGGGTTCCTCAAACAATTTTTTAAAGTCTGGTTAGAGATGTAGTATTTCCCAACGACTTTTGATTATTTGGGTTAGTGGAGGCATGTGACACTATTTAGGCTTACGTGGAAAAAAAAGGCGAGAATTAATTTAGGTGATAAGAAGCTATCACGAAAAGACACTGAGCGATGTTATTTTTTCTAACAAAGACAAGTGGTAAAGATTTTTTTTTTCATTAGCGAAGGAAGTAAGATACTGGATTTAATTTGATTTATGTTACGACGCGGCGAAAGAAGATAGCAATCTGCTCATGGTAATAATGAAAATTTCAGGTTGGTCAAGTGGCCTACAAGGCAAAATGCTAAGAGATAAAAATTAATTGGGTCGCGCTTTGACCGAAACAAAATGTCCGCTGGACCACCCACAGAATACAAAGAAGGAAAGATTAAACCATTAACTATCTGCGGATATATCATTTGAGAAGAGAATCTGTTTTGTGTCAGAGCTGCCAATGATAGAAAAATCATTTTATCGGAACAGATAAATGGCGACAGAGTGCGGAAAATCATTGACCAACCTCAGTGCTTGTTTGGGGAAGGTCTCGTTGACGAGTTCCAGACGGCGTTCGGTTAAGATAAGAGTCGTAAGGGTTTGTTGTCGGGAAGAAGAAGGGAAATAAAAGAAAAAAAAAGGGAAGATATTTTTTTTCCTTTGAGCGATAATTGCAAACACCTACGCTGCTGAGCGTTCATTGGCTGAAGGGTGGCTTGAGCGGTAGGCGAAGGTAAACCATGAAGAAGGAGGGGAGGCCTGTTGACGCCCCTGAAGGGATTGGTGTGAGATGCCACTGTGAGAGAGAGGGGGAACTGTTGACGCCCTCTGAGGGATTGGTGCGAGATACCAATATGAGAAAGGAAGAATTTGGGAGGACGATTCCCTTAAACTAGAAATTAAGGACTTCCAAAAATGGAAAGTAATAAATTTTCCTGACCGAAAACAAAGAAAACCCTTAATGCGGATTTAGAATTATCAAGGAACCTCAAACCCCGACAAGTCCACCCCGGTTTGGTCGGCGTCCATATAAGCAGAGTCGCAGCGAGTGGACGGCAGTTGGAGTTGAAGAGACAGGCAAGAGTTGAGTCAGAGATAAGTTAGTTGCAGTTGAGCTGTGAGCTCTGACTGAAAGATCCACGCAATCACGACCTCAACTTCTAACCAAGAACAATTTATTTTTGAAGAACGACTTAGACTAACACCACCAAAACCAGTTTTGCGAATATCACCTGAAGATACACCAAAAACAAGTTATCGAAAAACAACTTAAGATGTTAAGACTCGCCTAACAAACGCAAAGTGTCACGTATCCATATTAGCGGTCTGGGAGAAAGATGCAGTCCTGTATTCAGCAACCAGATATTGTTATTCTTTTTTAACACATTTCAACTTTTTGAGTTTTTACTCTATTTTCTTTTACATATACTTGTGCGGTATTACCCTTGTTCGGACTCGACTTGCATTACGGCCCGGCGACTGATTGATTTCGTCTACCTAAGATCAAATCGCAACGTGGGTAGGTTAGACTAGAAACAGTTACTTCGTTAACCAGACGTTGGAGGCGAGCTGGGAATCAGCAAAAGGTTAGAGTGGGGCTGAAAATGGTTACTAGAAGGATGCGGCTGACTTGTAGATCAGAGTCTTTTCTTTAGGTAGGGAGATTGCTTTATTTATTTGTTCCCTGATTAGGTGTGGTTTATAGGCACGTGTTGTGAATTGATGCTCCAGATTTTGAATGTATTTATTAAGTTCTTCATTGTTGGAACATATCCTTCTGAGACTAAGTGCTTGCGAATAGGGAAGTATCTCTTTGAGGTGTTTAGGATGGCAAGACTTAAACTGTAGATAGTTGTGGGTGTCGGTGATTTTAGTGTGTAGTGTCGTTTGTAGTTTCCTGTTTTCACCTATGTAAATGCGGGTGTCTAAAAATGTTACTTGTGGATTTTTCATAGTCAAACTTAATTGAGTCGTGCATTGTGTTTAAGATCAAGAGAAATTGTATAAGTTTGTCGTCACTGCCCGTGTATACAAAGAATATATCATCGATATATCTTGTACAGAATAAGCAGTCGCTACCGATGGGGGGATAGATATGGGTCTCCTTAATTTTTTCCCATGAATATTGTAGCATATGATGGAGCTGCAATGGTGCCCATGGCACAGCATCTTATTTGCATGTAGTTTGCTCCATTGAAGTTGAAATTATTGAATGTATGAATATGCTCCAGGAGCTTTATGATAACTTCTTTGGGTGGGGGGGAGTGTCTTCTTTTCTTTTAGTAAGTGCTTCCTGAAGGGCGGTTAGCCCTTCGATGTGTTTAATGTTTGAATAGAGTCATCTTACGTCCATAATCACTAGAATAGTATTCTCTGGCACTGTTTGTGTGTGATTAATTTTGTTTAGTAGATCTGTTATGTCACTGATGTAGGATTTTACTTCCTTAGCTAGGGGTTGTATATAATGGTCTATGTATTTAGAAATGTTGCTCGTGTGGCAGTTGAATCATGAATTGACCTGGCAGGTGTGATGTTTGTGGGTGTAAGTGCTGTCCATGTTTCCTTGTCGATTAAATTGTTTGCGAAGCATTATATATATATATATATATATATATATATATATATATATATATATATATATTACCAATTTATAATTGGTAGGGATATTTACAAGGAGGATATAATATCCAGAGAGAGCTCAATGTAGACTACCTGGAATAGTAATAATAATAAACAAGAAGAGAACCTAAAAGATTCAATTCGGTTATAACGCATTTGGTGAATATCACTATATTCTTCTCTTCAGACCGTAAATGGAGACAATTTTCCCGGAATGAATTACATTAAAAGGGGGGGGATAATGTTATCCTTATTGTAATTATTTGCATTAAGGGCTTCTGTATTAGACTAATTTGCAGTGGTGTTGATTTGTCCTGCATAAAATAACAGGCCATATCGATCAATTTGCTGTATAACCCGATTTACGAAGTTCCACTCTTTAAGGAAAAAGAAATGGGGCCTGGCCAGTCTATTTTAGGCTTACTACTATCTATTCATCTCTTCCTTCTTCCATTT
>CAHIKZ030001957.1:2915000-2920000 GCA_903632075.3 Acanthosepion pharaonis | reverse complement strand
ATTCGTCCATACTATAAACTATTAGACTTAGGGAAATGTTTCTGTTTATGAGTCTATGTGGCAGCTACATATCAAGGTAGCTTAACATTCAATCGGCTTGAATTATTCACTAATTTCTAGAAATGGAATTATTAGCCAATTTCTCTTAATATTCAAATGAGGTTTCTCTCGTAATGCTTTCAAAATAACATTTGTAACTATATCAGAAAATCAGTTACCCTCTTCACATTTTAGTATCATTTCACTTCAAGCAAGGCGATAATGCCACTAAGATGCAATGGTTTACTGAGACTGAAAGAGAATGAGAATCTTTTGGTAAACAGAAAGAACATTAAAGAAAAACAAAATTCAGGAAAGCAGAATATGTCGATTGATAGAACATTTAAATTTTGAAGATCGTAGGTGGCAGCGAATACAGAAACTGGAAGAGATTTTCATAGGGGAGATGAAAATATTCGGCTTTGAACGCGCTCCTTGTTAACCTAGTTGAATTAGTGAGACGTTTCGTAATTTCTACGAAGGTGAAATGTATAAAAATGTCTTCAATTTACAAACATTTTTCAAATAATGATTAGTATAAACCGAAAAGTAATTGAATTGTTCTGACATTTACAGAGTAGACACACCACTCAAATTGTTTAATAAAGAACGATTCTCGATTGCTCAGAAGGGAGTCTTATTTGCATAAACAAGTTAATGTCTATATGAAGATTTGGGTGTTGTAAAAATATTTGTATAGAACAGAATCAAGGATATTTTGGGCTAAACGCAACTTGTTCATCTTTCTTTTTCTCTATATAGTACATTTTGAATTATTAAAATGTCTGCTCTAAGAATTATTATCTGATACAAATCTGCATAGTAATGTTGCTGTTGAACTTGAAAATTAAATAAGTTTTGGCTGACGAAAGGAAAAGAAGCGTCGAAACATGTACCGACATTTAATAAAATGTATAGTACATGTCAACCAATTGGGTGTTATATATATATATATATAATATCATCTATTATGCGAATCCATTTATGTATACAAAAATGAATAATATTTAAGATGAATGCCAGCTTTCTATTTAAAACCCTAATGTAGCTACATAGTTTTTGATAATGAATGGGACGGTCGAATGGTACTGAACAAAACAATCCAAACAAAAACGCTGGATGATTTATATACATCCCAATATATAACTTATTCGAAAAAAAAAAAAAAAAAAATATTGTCGGTTTAATTAAATCAAACTTGTTTGGAGGAATACTTGATGTGCTTACATATATTTTTTATATATATATATATATATATATATATATATATATATTTATTTTGTGCGTGTAAATATTATTATTATTTCAGAAAATTCTGAATACTTCTTCGATTCGATAATTTATTTTTTTCAGTTTATTTTGCTACTCCGAACTCATCTACCCAGGGATTTTAATTCCACTGAGTAGATGAGATTTTTTTTTTCAAGGAGGAAAGCAAGCTATATTCGAGCGTTGGCACGTCTTCACTGAAAAAAATATCCTCATTCGAATTCAAGGTTATTTTCCTGCATTTCATTTAAAACAATAAACACAATCGTTCAGTTTTGGAAGCGGGAGCAACGTGTCGGATTCCAACTAACTGTTATATTAATTCACTCGGAAATTTAAGAATATACGTGAGTTAAGACTGATCTTTTTGGAGTTTAGCTGGCAACATGCCCAAGAGAATGTCATTTCAGCCAAAGGAAGGCAATATTAAGATGCAAGGAACTACTGTTAGTGACAGACAGAGTGACAGTCATAAAAAAGGGGGAACAATGAGTCAGAAGATGACGAGTGATTAGCTGTTTTTTTTTACGGTATATAAACCTCATTGGTTTATTAATGCCGACAAAATTTTTATTGCTGGCAATATTTTTATTCAACAATGTATAGCTGTTATTGTTTCTTTTTCGAAAATGTATATAGCCGGTAATTTTTTTTTTTCGAAAATTTATATTGCTGGTAATCTTTTAATTTTTTGAAAATGTATATAGTTGGTAATTTTTTTTTTGAAAATGTATATAGTTGGTAATTTTTTTTCGAAAAATATTTTTTCAAAAATGTTTATAGCTAGTAATATTTTTCTTTCAAAAATTTATTGCTGGTAATAATTTTTTACAAAGTATTTTTGATATTAAATCTTATTTTTACACTTTCATAATGTTTTGATTCCAGTTTGGGCGTTAAACTTTTACCCATAGCTATGACCTAACAGGTGCTACCACCCCGGGTCAGGGTGTACCTGGGTATACCAGCAATTAAGAGGTAGCTCCACGCTCCTCAACCCTACTGATCAGAGGTCTTGTTATTGGACGTAGTTTATCGTCTTACCCAGGATACGAATGTAGTTTATCACCATACCCAGTACGAGATGACGATTGGCATTGCATTTAAATTTTTGAAGATCCCAGTTTACAGGAATAGACCAAGTCCAAAATGATGTTCACAACCAAGAAATTAGTAACAAAAATCTATCAGCATAGAGCTGTTAAATTTAGTTGTAGGTCTAAATTCGGGAAACCAAAGAAAATTATAAAATTATAGGAAAAGAAAGTGGGGCACATTACAGCAGTGTGATAGCGATTGAAGTCGTGATGTCGGGCCAAGATCGATAACCTTGCTGGGTTTTTTTATTTGAAACCTGTCAAGATTCTCTAGATAAATAAAACTGAAGCGGCACAGCAGATGAGGGGTCAAAATTCGATGAACAGATTAATGTTAGCCTTATAAATATGTAAGATGAATTCTGCGGGGAAGAATGGTCGATTATAACATGAGGAACCATTTTTCCGGAGAGCATTCCGAGCAACTGATTTAATATAATATTTCCACTTCATATAAGTAAAATACAAGTGACCGAAAATGCGCCGTTAGTTGTTCTTCTGCAGGTTAGCATCGGCCATGCTGATGGGAGGCAACACAGGTTCTCTCAGATGTCTTTTTTTAAGGTTCGTTAAAATTAACAAGCCATTTATTTCCCCAGGTAACAAGAGATTGAAGTTCATTTTCTAGATAAGCTTCCAATTTTTATTTTATCAAACCTACCAGATATACGATTAAGACAGGACTATTTGTGTCAGCAGCATAGATACCGCGTCGGAAACTGATGACATCAAGATGGTGAATATTTGCAACAAAATACGTGCAAAGATAGAGTCTTGAAAGAACCAGCATACATGTAACAATACTAGCAATTATACTCATTAAAAATACCTGTTACAGAAACAACAACATTGTAGGGATACAGAATGCGATTTTCTTCCCTTTGCTAGATATAAGAGATATGGGACACATGACGACCGTTTAGTGACATTACTCCATAAAGTGACGAGAGCGACATTCATTTTCAGTTTGTTTACAGCAGCCAAACTGAATGGTTGCTTTCATTATCCCGGGCAAAGGCTAAATTTTACTCTCAAGCAGCTTAAAAGTCCATACTGCTGTATTTGTTTGGGAATATATCTTTCTTAAATATAGAAAGAATCTCCAGCTCGCAGTCTTGAATTCTTCGTTGAATATGACTTCGCTTCCGACAGAAAAATAAGGCCCGTTTTAATCTGGAGTCTCCAGAAACAGGAGTATCTCTATAATATATGCAAGATCATTTTTTTTGCATGTTTTTGTTTCTTTTTACACTCTACTCTTGCCGTGTAAATATAATTTTGTTTATGCCCTAGTGGTATCAATTTCTTTTCGAGAATAAACCATTTTGCCATTCATTTTTTAGTATATATATATATATATATATATATATATATATATATATATATATATTTATATATATGGTTGGATAGATGTATATATTTGTGACCCTGGGTTTCGATATATATAAGCTCGCTAAAGCGTAATGTGTGGGTATATATATATATATATATATATATATATCTATTTGATAGATGTGAGCGCTTTTTCGATAAAGCGTGAAACCCATATAATATATAAATAATTATACATATATATATATATATATATACTTTTTATACATATATATATTTATATATATATATATATATATATATATATATATATATATATATATATGCCATCCAGTAACTGAAAATACATTGTACTACACAAATGTTTAACAAATAGATACTTTTTTAAAGTAGAAAGAACATGCACTTAATCATTACATCATTGGTTTTGTTTTAATTCATAATTATTGGAATTTTTTGAACATGCTTTCGTATTAAATGAAAACGCAGCTTCTGAAAGACAATTTCAAGAAAACTGTATTTCCAACAATACAGGCCATCGAAGAACAATCATTCTATGCTTATGTCTGTTTAACAGAAGCCTAAATAGATATTTCGCAAATCTGCTAAGTATAACTGGTCTGCCAATTCTGCTTGTACATAAGCCTGAACAACAACCATTGATACATGTGTCAAATACCGAATAAAGTCAACTGTCAGAAACCGATTTTCGCTAACCATAGATGTATATGCTAAACACAGCACAGTTCGGTACACGTTCCTCAGTAGAAACAGGAATAGGAAGATTGCCAATGCTGTAATTGTAGATTATCTTGCTGCCATGAATAGGGCCATTCGATTTACTAAAATTTACATAGGCGTCAACAAATTCCATTGACACCGGCGGAAAACTAATCCAGTTATTAATCGCATATTCTAAATAGATGCATGACCCTAATGAGCCAGCCAGTTATTACGGCGTAATTATAGTGAAATAGGCTTCATTTATATATATATATATATATATATATATATATATATATATATATATATATATAAGAACGTTTGGGCCTACTGGCTTGACTGCAGAAGAGTCTGAGTGTTGTTTTCTAAATTAATTTACAAACTCATTTTGGGACATATTTCTCTTCCTGAATTATTATTGTTATTATTATTGTTCTTATTCTTATTATTTTGTTGTTATTGTTGTTGTTATTGTTATTATTGTTATTGTTGTTATTGATATTGTTGTTGTTGTTGTTGGTATTATTATTGTTATTGTAG
>CAHIKZ030001957.1:2847500-2910000 GCA_903632075.3 Acanthosepion pharaonis | reverse complement strand
CTCTTCCACAAACCCCGTTCTATCATCCACTTGCTTAAGCCCGCTAGGTATATCACGGGTTGCTTTCCTTTGTGTCTCTTTGATTCTATACGATCCATCGCTGCAGACGGTGAAAAAAATGCGAGGTTTCTTTTACAGCTCCGGAAAGTACTGGGCTCCTCCTATCACGCTCTATAAAGATATGAGTCAGATCAAACGTGTATATGTTTGTGTATATATATATATATATATATATATATGTTTATGTCCGTGCGTATATATACATTTATTTATTTATGTCCGTATATAAATATATATATATATATATATTTATGTCCGTGCGTATATATACATTTATTTATTTATGTCCGTATATAAATATATATATATATATATTTATGTCCGTGTGTATATATACATTTATTTATTTATGTCCGTATATAAATATATATATATATATTTATGTCCGTGTATATATATACATTTATTTATTTATGTCCATATAAATATATATATATATATATATCCGTATATATATATATTTATTTATATCCATATATATATATATATATATATATATATATATATATATGTGTGTGTGTGTGTGTGTGTGTGTATGTGTATATGCTTAGGAATATATATATATTGTATTTCGAATTCTTTTACTCTAGCTACTTACAAAATGATTATTCGTTTTTATTCGGAAAAGAAATTACTTTCAATTTTTTTTTTTTACTACCGTAATGCACTCGAACAGTATTGAAGGTGAATGCCTTCAGCAAATCTAAGCCATTCTTCTGCGTATGAAAGGCTGAAAAATAGATTCGATCTTTATTTTTCTATGTTTACAACCTTCATCCCGTTAACAACATACTGTTAAAGTTGCAGGTTAAAGTGCTGTTCCTGAAAAGGCAAATAACGATACAAGTTCGAATTCCGGCTTATGCATTATATTTTAATCGGCATTATCCATCTGATAATTGCATCAAATCAACTATAAAAAGTAATTTCTTATATTTAGCACCCTGCGATCTTCTTCTATGTGACATGTCGATGGGCGATCATATTTCCCCACAACTTCCTATTCCATGTGCACCGTAGCAGTTTTTCTCCCATTTTCTTCGCCGCCTGTATCCCGTTCTACCATCCAAGCTCATAAAATAAGTGGATCTCTGACTTCCCCTATCTCTCTTGCACTCATATGCCTCGTGAGGGTTATGTTTTCCAAGCCCTACTTCCGCATTGTTTCCAAATAATTTTATGTGTTCTTTTTTTCTTGATTCTGAGTATAAGTGGTTTTTTTTAGGCTGTCAATAGCCTTAAGACTTCTTTGCTACGTCCTCGATTCGTCAATGGAATTTTCAGCATCCTTCTACAGAACAATATTTATGCGTCCTCTAGATTTCTAGTCATCCGTGGGGAGATTGTTCAACATTTACTGCCATAGAAGAGGATGGATAACACATAGCAACCCAGCACTCTTTTCTTTGACTAACGATTTTATTCCGTTTCTCAGCACCATGATTAAATGCTTCTTTCGATAGTCCAATGCGTGTTTGTATCTCAGTGTCACATTTTCCATCCTCTGTTAAAACACTTCCCTGGCACTTCTGCGACTGTCTTATGTTGAAATCTCCGATTTGTAATTCGCATTTTGAATGTATCTCTTGCAGGCGTCCATTCAGTCTTCTTAGAGTTGGCGCTTAGCCCGTTTTTTTTTATCGATTTATTTTACAACCTTCACTTAGAGGTCCTGTAGTTTTCTTTCGGTAGTTTCTTTTGTGTCATCCCTTCATCTTATATTGTTAAGATTACGCCCACCGATAATGAATCCTGATCGGGTCTCCAGTTCCCAGTGACATACTGCCTTCTCGGTTGGACATTTTACATTCCTATTAGAGAGGTGAATCTCAGTGAAGAATGACTACCGAGCAAATAAATGTCGTTTGATTAAAAAATAATGGACTAATATTTATCTATCCACGAAAACAATTAAATGCCGATAAACTCAACAATCAATAAACAGCCAGTATTTATCTATACTCGAATAAAAGTAAACAATTCATATTTACCTGTCCCTTATTCATGTAAATATTCTAGACTCAAGCATAAAATATCAATATTTAACCTTTCCTAAACCAAGTAGCAAACTAATCCCAGACATTATCAGGCAATATTTACCTATCCACGAACCAAATAAAAACAGAGTATCTCTTATAATTGACTAGTAGCCCAACAAAGTAAAAACATTTAGTGTCAAATAGAAATCAATCAATATTGACGAAAAATGTAATGACCTAGATTTAGATATAATCAATATATACCTATCCTAGAACAAAGTAACGGCTTACTAATCTCTAATATAACAGCAAACACTTACCTATCCTTGAAACAAACTGAATGATTATCTATCTATATATAATATTCAGTGACTCCCGTTAGTCCGTCACACCTTCTAAAATAGCCATACACCGACCTATCGAAAACAAGATTGGAGAACTGGTAAATGGTGGTGGTGGGGGGGGAAGCGCACTTGATTTTACTAGGATCTGTAGCTTAGTACAATACATATTCATTAATTATTTTGGGAAAATAAAATCATATTTAACACGCAAAATACATTAATTTCAAAACAATTCCATGATTAAAATAAATACTTATTTATTAAAAACACTTTATCTTTAAATTTAAACACAATCTTTAAATTTTTATATACAAGAATTCAGTTTCGAGTTCGACCTGCTTTGTGAGGTCTATAACCAGAACACAGTGCCAAATACTTCAAAAATTTGGAATTTGGGTCCAGTAATATTTACGCATGGCCAGTTGTATGATGTATGTTTAAAAGTAAGAAATCTTAAGGATTTAATCTTCGCTGTTAAAATGAAAAAAATTCTTAATATATATTATTTACTACGAAGTTCTCTACAAATAATGTAATTATTAAACCGTTTTTGTTAAAATATATTTCCAACCAAATTAGCTTATTCAAATTTCATCGATTGGTTTGCGAAAATGAAGAAAACGTAGAGTTTGAAAATCACGACAAAAAATGTTAGCAATAACTTCAACAATACTAAATACTGTGAACAAGTCAACATGCGTCAGCGTGTTGCACAAAATTATAGCAGAGTTAAATACGAACAGTCAATACTTACTTATACATGAAACATGTAAATGATTATAGGCGTATATATAAGCAACCAAATATTTACTAATCCCCGTACGAAATAAATAATTATTGACCAAATATACATGAACAATGTTACATAAAGCCTGTACCTAGTAAATGTTTCTTGGGTAAATATAAAAAGCACAATTCCTAAATCAAGTTAATGCTTATTTGAAATATAATAAAAAATGATTTCCACTTTAAATAAATAAAAGCGAATTGAAATGTTATAAATGCAAGCAAGCCAAAATTGTCACCTGCTTGATCTTTGAAACGATATGTCTTGATGTGTTTTATTTTCTGGTAAAGAATGTGCGGAAATTTATATATCAGAGTCAGGAAAGTAACAATCGACTACATTGGAAATGCATAGAAATACATTATATATATATATAAATAATGAAGAAATATAGTTTTAAGGCATGCTATATTTATAGGATAAAATGCTTAATATCATAGATAGAGCGTATGTAAATATAAATATAAAAGTGAACTCTGAAATCAACACTCAGAGGTGACAGGCTGTTTTATGCTAGACACGATAGACAGGCCGCTATATATTCATTTATTAAGAAACTGTGAAAAGTATGAAAACTTACCTAAATTTGTAAATTAGCGATGGTCACACAGGACCCGAAATGATCTAGAACAACGTAAGAGATTGACATGCAAGCAGAATATCACTGCTTTAGTTAAATCTCACTGTCTCTATAACAGAAATTTATTGAATATTTATCTTTCTAAAATGTGTTTAAGGTAAGACATAATAAATTGCTATCTGTAATAAGGTACTGAGAGCAAACCGCCTGGTTACGGATTGAAAATGAAATTAGTAATTGCACAAAAATAAAATGGGTCGTAAAAAAATGTCTTCTCAATGAATTTATCTGACTTTTAAAGTGAGATGATCCTACGAGAATTAGAAGCCATATTCAAATTTATTACTGGTGGGCAGAATGTTAAATTAAGTTAGGCAGATGGAACCTTGTTGATCACAAGCACAAAGGAAATTGCAACAACAACACGACTAGGTAGTAAAGGAAAACAGAATAAATGGAATAACAATAACTTGCAGGAAAACAATATATATTTGTCAGAAAATGAGAAACCCACAACAGTAAATGAGCAGCAAAACAGCACAGGTGGATTGAAGTTTCCATTCAAGCATGAAAGTTTAGTGCCAACTTTTGTCATATGTGCATGTGTGAAAGAGAGAGAGAGGGGGGCGATATAAAAGTGAAAATGGATGATGTATATCAAGAAAATTAACATTATTTTCAAATATGATTTCTTTAAATAATCAACAATATTTATATTATTCGTTCTATCGTCCTCTTATTTGTCGCCATATTTATAACAACTTTTCGGCCGTTGTGCGCTCCGGCCTTCTTCAGTTGGTTGGAATGTCGAACTGAACCCTTTATTTCGCTCGCTGGGGTAGACTGTTCTAGTTCCACGTGCCATGTTTAATGGATGTCATTTATCAGTTATCTCCTGTTAATTCACATCTCCAAGTTCTCCACTGCCTTAAACGGGTATTGAAATAACACCCTTTGGATCCTATCATTGGGTCTAACCAACGCGTTTATCCTCAAGGACACATTGTACAGTGGAGAGGGGAATTAACAGGTTATAACTGATAATTGACATCTATTAAACATAGCACGTTGAACTAAAACAGTCTACTACAGCGAACGAAATAAAGGGTTCAGTTCGACATTCCAACCTCCTGAAGAAGGGCAGAGCGTACAACAGCCGAAACGTTGTGATAAATATGGCGACAAAGATGAGGAAAAGAGTCCAAATAAAGTAAATAATGTACATAATACCACGTCTCAGAATTATAGACAAATACTTAAATAATCAAGATGCATAAACGCACACACACACACACACATATATATATATTTCCTCTCTTCATGTTGGATTTTCTAAATCTATTACGAGATTCGTTCCATATATTTCATTATCTTTATATTTTAATTTTCACTATAAGTGTCCGGCTAGATACACTTTTCCCATATCAGCATTTTGAAGTTGGTTTATTGAATAACTTATTTTGTGATTATCTTTTGCCATCACCAATATTTGCGTGTGTGTTATTGAGTGCGTCATCATCGCTGAAGTCGTATATAATTTCCCATTTTCAATAGATTCCATTGATCAAATTTCGTTCGAAGGTAAAAATCGTGATTTCGTCCGCGCTTAATAATTTCGAAGACAGGCTCGACGTACATTGCTTCCTATCTACTGTGCCATGCCCACCGTATCTATTAAATTCGGAATTTAGCATGTGAGTGTAACAATTTTGTCGCCATCTTGTAAGTCTAGCTATGATATATACTCAAAACAGTATTATTCATCTTTCAGCCTGCCTTTACTAAATACGATGCATATCAAATCATCGTATTTTCTTACCGTGATTTCTTACCTTTCTTTTCCCGCCTTACATGAAGGTTAAAACTTTCCCTTTAATTTTGCATTCGTATATACATTCCTTATGATTGCGGCTTTGCAATTTACACGAAGCCATTTAAAGTAAGCTTTCTTTCTACTGCAAGTAATAAACAAACATCACAGCCGGAACGATAGCGACTTCATTCTTTTTCTTGTACATTCTTTTATTTAACGCTTCATTTTAGTTGCTATATATTTTCTTTTCTAAACCTTTGAGATTTTCTCCCTGTACCGGGTTCCTACGTCGTTTTATGATCTAACGTCACGTGAGAATAGATCCCTCATCACACGTCAGTCAACATACCCGCCTGATTTCAACAGTATAGAAATACGAAATTTCAAGTAAATGGATAAAATCAGCTTGACCTAAAAGACATTATATATATTTATATTATCCTAAGGTAAAGAATGAAAAGAATATAAATTCAATCGTTCATAACATTAATTTAAAAAGGGGATCGATAAAAGAGTAGAGCAATAGGTATTTGTTATAAAATGATCAAATATATATATATATATATATATAAAATCGGAATTAGGATATCATTATATAAATGATCATTTTAACCTTGTATATCTGAATTTAAATATATTTTAAACAGCCAATGGATGATGATTTTCTTTTAAATTGCTTCAAAAATTTATCATCCATTGACTGTTTGAAAAATAAGTATTTTTATTTCCTTAAAAAAATATATTTTTATTTATTGTTATTCTAAAATAAAACAGATTTTTAAATGAATAAGTTTTTTTCCAAAAAATCATAATATTTCGGAAATTATTGTTAATGTACTATTTTATTCTATTACTCAAATGATTTCTTCAAAAATACACAGGTGTGAAGACTTGAGTGGATACATGCATTAGGAAGAAAATTTATTCAATGTCACAACCAAACGATATCACAAGATTTCCCTATCTCGATATAATTCTCTTTCTTTTGTCCTTTCTTTTCATTTCCTCTCTTTGTGTCTTTCATGATAACCTCTCTACTTCACTTACCACATACGGTAAAAATGGAAAGAAATATTTAAATTTCTCCCGACCGCATGGCATAAACACGTTAAACAGACTCTTGACTTTCCCCATTTCTTTTTCCCGTTTTCCGTCACTTGTATAAAAATCATACGTCTTTTTTCTTACCCCATTCAGAATAAATTTTTCGCTTTCTTCTTTCGCCCGATTTTGAATGTAAAAATTCAAGCATAATTTATGGTTAGAGCAAATACGAATATCAATAGGTATATATATATATATACGCCAATATCAATAATATTATATATATATATATATATACAAATATCAATATATATATATATATATATATATATACGCCAATATCAATAGGTATATATATATATACGCCAATATCAATAGGTATATATATATATATATATATATATATCAATAAATATATATATATATATATATACATAATATCAATAAATATATATATATATATATATACATAATATCAATAGGTATATATATATATATATACGCCAATATCAATATATATATATATATATATATACATATATCAATATATATATATATATATATATGCATAATATCAATATATATATATATATATGCATATATCAATAGGTATATATATATATATATATGCATATATCAATAGGTATATATATATATATATACATATATCAATAGGTATATATATATATATATATACATAATATCAATAGGTATATATATATATATATATACGCAAATATCAATAGGTATATATATATATATATATCAATAAATATATATATATATATATATATAATATATATATATATATAATATCAATAGGTATATATATATATATATATACATAAATATCAATATATATATATATATATATATGCATAATATCAATAGGTATATATATATATATATATATATACGCCAATATCAATAAGTATATATATATATATATATACAATAATCAATATATATATATATATATATCAATAGGTATAATATATATATATATATACGCATATATATATATATATATATATATCATAATATCAATAGGTATATATATATATATATACAATATCAATAGGTATATATATATATATATACATAATATCAATAGATATATATATATATATATACGCCAATATCAATAGGTATATATATATATATATATGCAATAATATCAATAGGTATATATATATATATATATATATATCAATAGGTATATATATATATATATATACAATATCAATAGGTATATATATATATATATGCATAATATCAATAGGTATATATATATATATATATGCATAATATATATATATATATATATATATATATATATATATATCAATAGGTATATATATATATATATATATACGCATAATATCAATAGGTATATATATATATATATATGCATAATATCAATAAGGTATATATATATATATATACAATATCAATAGGTATATATATATATATATATATCAATATATATATATATATATATACATAATATCAATAGGTATATATATATATATACATAATATCAATAGGTATATATATATATACGCCAATATCAATAGGTATATATATATATACGCCAATATCAATAGGTATATATATATATACGCCAATATCAATAGGTATATATATATATACGCCAATATCAATAGGTATATATATATATATATATACGCAATATCAATAGGTATATATATATATATATATATACATAATATCAATAGGTATATATATATATATATATACATCTAATAAATAATAGGTATATATATATATATATATATCAATATCAATATATATATATATATATATACGCCAATATCAATAATATATATATATATATATATATATACATAATATCAATAGGTATATATATATATATATATATATCAATCAATAGGTATATATATATATATATATACATAATATCAATAGGTATATATATATATATATACGCCAATATCAATAAGTATATATATATATATATATACGCCAATATCAATAGGTATATATATATATATATATACGCCAATATATATATATATATATATATACATAATATCAATAGGTATATATATATATATATATATATATATAATATATATATATATATATATATACATAATATCAATAGGTATATATATATATATATACGCCAATATCAATAGGTATATATATATATATATATACCATAATATCAATAGGTATATATATATATATATAATATCAATAGGTATATATATATATATATATACGCCAATATCAATAGGTATATATATATATATATACGCAAATATCCAATATATATATATATATATATATATATATGCGCAATAATATATATATATATATATATATAATATCAATACGCCATATATATATATATATATATATCAATAATATATATATATATATATATATATATAATATATATATATATATATATATATATATATATATATATATATATATATATATCAATATCAATAGTATATATATATATATATATATACGCCAATATCAATAGGTATATATATATATATATATATATATGACGTCTTCATACGACGTCAGCTGTTCGCTCCTCGCTGCTCCAAACGTGACGTTCTAACCCTTTGTTTAGATTGATACCAGCCTCACCGTTCCCAACCCGCTTCCAACGACTTGTTACCAGGGTAACTGCTCTGATCCCCAGCCTGCCTACCCACGTTGTGAATTGATCTTAGACAGACGGGATCAAACAGGGGTTGGGGCCGTAATGCAAGTTGAGTCCAACCGGGGTGATAACACACAATTATTTATAAAATAAAATAAAAACTCACAAGGTCCAACGTATCAAAGAAAAAGGTAACAAACTTTTTATGCCTATTTTCTCGGTACATAGGACTATGTCTACTTCCCGACCCGTTCTATGGATTGTGGCACGACGCTTTTACTAGGCAACTTTAAGGCTTCATGTTGTCTGCTCTCTAAGAAAATTCTGTTTCGGTGTGTCTTTGGACGAAAGTCGAAAAAAATCTTATTTCTGTGATCTGATTCTAAGTCGCTCTTCAAACTACTTGTTCTTGGTTGTAGAAGAGTCCAGAAGTGTGCGTGAATCTTTGTCAACTATCTTGACGCGGTTTCAACACTGGGCGCTAATCTCTGCTCGTCGTCCAAGGTTCAAAACTTCTCACCAGGGTCCACGGCTCAATCTGATTTCTTCTCTCCGGCTTGGGTCGAACAAACTGAGTCTGAATTACTGGTCACTCATCTCCGCCGTCGGTGCGCGGACTAACTTCTTCTCGTCAACTTGGGTCGAACGAACTTCTTCACTTAGGCCAAAAGAACTGACCTCTCCTGCCCGCTAAGGGGGCCAACAAATTCGGCCCGCCGTCCGCGGTTCCACTCCGCTTGCCGTCCAGGCTGCACTGATTTCTGTCGGTTGGGGTTTCGCTTTTATTGACGCCGTCAAAACTGGGGTGGGTCTGTCGGCGCCAGGGGTTCTTCGATAATTCTAAATACGTATCCACCCTTCTTATTTCTGGTTAGGGATTTTTCATTCTTTTCCATTTTCGGTAACTCTCCTCTCACTCCCACTCCCTTATTGTGCCTCTGAGGGGCGTGTACCCGCTTCCCCGCTTCTTCGTATCGGCTCCTTACACTTACACTCCTGACAGGGGCGTCGACCGATTCTCCTCGTGCGTCACATGACCGCTCTCGGCCAATGAGGTACTGGTCGGGTATCTTTCCTCCTACTTCGTGTGTCGTGTGATCTTATTTAGCCAATGACGTATTTAGTCGGGCGTGGAAAATCCGTGGCTTTGTTTTGGGAAAGAAATACCTTGCTTAAAAAAGAAAAATATTAATTCAAATCGCCCTCATCATGAGCGACTGAGATGACACCTTCGGCTTTTCAACACGTGGTATTTGTCAAGCAGTTTATCTCTAATTGGATATGATCTAAGAAAGGAAATTCTCAGACTCGTTGGCGTTTCTGAAACGGAATAAAAATATTTCATTTTCCCTCCGCTCGAAGGTCTGATAATAAAAATCTTTATTATCTCAAAAAAAAAATTTTCAGTGACCTCCTTGTGTGGGCTTTTTCTAATTCTGAAGACTGTGTTTTCGTATTAATGGTTTGTCTTCATATCCTTAGATACACTTCCCCACCCACTTAGACCATTACTATCATTCCAATAACACACATCCATTGATCAGGATCCGCGGAAATCGGTCAGATGCTTGGCCTGAATAATTTTCGACACCTGTTATCTGTTAGCCGTGCGTGTGTGCGCTCGCCTATGACCTGTTTTTCGTATTATTTTTCTTTCTTTCTTCTTCGTTTTCTCTTACCTTCTTCAGATCAGCAGATATGTAAAAAAAAATTATTCTTAAAACCCAAAATATTTTTTGGCCAAAAATAAGTATAAAATGGTAGATAAACCGTAAAAACAAATCATATATCTATGAATATTTCTCTCAGCTCGACAGGTATGCATATATATATATATAATAACAATAAATATATATATAAATATATATATATATATATATATATATATATAAACATATATCAATATATATATATATAAACAATATCAATAATAATATATATATATATATATATATATATATACACAACAATCAAAATAATATATATATATATATATATATATATACACAACTATCAATATATATATATATATATATATATATATATATATACACACAACTATCAATAAGTACATATATATATATATATATACACACAACTATCAATATGTATATATATATATATACACACACAAATATCAATAAATATATATATATATATATATACACAACTATCAATATATATATATATATATACACACAACAATCAATAAGTATATATATATATACACATATACACACAATAACTATCAATATATATATATATATATATCAATATATATATATATATATATACACACAACTATCAAGTATATATATATATATATATATATATATATATACACACTATCAATAACTATATATATATATACACAACTATCAATAAGTATATATATATATATATCAATCAATATCAATATATATATATATATATACACACAACTATCCAATAAGTATATATATATATATATACACAACTATCAATAAGTATATATATATATATATATATATATATATATATAAACACACAACTATCAATAAGTATATATATATATATATATATATAAACACACACAACTATCAATAAGTATATATATATATATATATACACAACTATCAATATATATATATATATATATATATCAATAAGTATCATATATATATATATATATATACACACAACTATCAATAAGTATATATATATATATATATATATATATATATAATAAGTATATATATATATATATATATATACACAACTATCAATAAGTGTATATATATATATATATATATTCAAATATATAAAGCATCAATATATATATATATACACACAACTATCAATAAGTATATATATATATATATATAAACACACATAACTATCAATAAGTATATATATATATATATATATAAAATAAGTATATATATATATAAACAAATAACTATAAATATAGATATATATAAACAACTATAAATAAGTATATATATATATATACAAACAACTATAAATAAGTATATATATATATATATATATACAAACACAAATGAATGAGGTATATATATATATTTCAAACAACTATCAATATATATATATATATATATATATATACAAACAACAATAAATAAGTATATATATATATATATGTAACTATAAATAATATATATATATATATAAACAACAACTATAAATAGCATATATATATATATATATATAAACAACTATAAATAAGTATATATATATATATATATATATATAAACAACTATAAATAAGTATATATATATATATATATATATATATATATATATAAATAAGTAAATATATATATATATATATATAAACAAATATAAATAAGTATATATGCTATAAACAATCATAAATATATATATATATAACAAACAATTATAATAAGTATATATATATATATATATAAAAACTATCAATAAGTATATATATATATATATATATATACAAAATATATAATAAGTATATATATATATATACAAACAACTATAAATAAGTATATATATATATAAATAAACAACTATCAATAAGTATAAATACATATATAAACAATTATAAATAAGTATAAATATATATATAAACAACTATATATATATGCACATATAAAACAACTATCAATAAGTATAAATATATATACATAAACAACTATCAATAAGTATATATATATATATATATAAACAACTATAAATAAGTATAAATATATATATATAAACAACTATCAATATATATATATATATATATATATATATATATAAATCAAATAAGTATATATATATATATACACACACACAAATCAATAAGTATATATATATATATATATACAAACAACTATAAATATGTATATATATATATATATATATAAACAACTATCCAATAAGTACATATATATACACACAAACACCTATAAATATGTATATATATATATATATATAAATTAACTATCAATATATATATATATATATATATATATAAACAACTATCAATAAGTATGTATATATATATATACAATAACTATAAATAAGTATATATATATATATATAACAACTATCAATAAGATATATATATATATATATATATAAACAACTATCAATGATATATATATATAAACAACTATAAAAGTATATATATATATATAAACAATTATCAATATATATATATATATATAACTATATATATATATATATATATAAACAAGTATATATATATATAAAACAACTAATCAATAAGTATATAGATATATATATAAACAACTATATCAATAGTATATATATATATATAAACAATTATAAATATATATATATATATATATATATATAAACAACTATCAATAAGTATATATATATATATATATAAACAACTATCAATAAGTATATATATATATATATATATATAAACAACTATAATAAGTATATATATATATATATATATAAACAACTATAAATAAGTATATATATATATATATAAACAACTATAAATAAGTATATATATATATATAAACAACTATCATAAATATAAGTATATATATATATACAAACAACTATAAATAAGTATATATATATATATATATATAAATAAACAACTATAATAAGTATATATATATATAAATAAATTATAAATATATATATATATATATATATATATAAACAACTATAAATATATATATATATATATAAACAACTATAATAAGTATATATATATATAAAACAATTAATAATATATATATATATATAAACAATTATAAATGTGTATATATATATATATATATATAAACAATTATAAATAAGTATATATATATATATATAAATAATTATAAATAAGTATATATATATATATATATATACAACTATAAATATATATATATATATATATATATATATATATATAACTATATAAATATATATATATATATATAAACATATATAAATATATTTATATATAACTATATATATATATATATATATATATATATATAAATAACAAAATAAATATATATATATATATATAAATAACAATTATATATATATATATATATATATATAAATTTATATATAAATAAGTATATATATATAAATAATATAAATAACTATATATATATATATAAATAAATATAAATATATATATATATATAAATAAGTATATATATATAAAAATACTATAAATAAAAGTATATATAACTATATATATATATATAAACAACTATAAATAAGTATATATATATATATATATATATAAATAACTATAAATAATTATATATATATATATATATATATATATATATATATACGTTACCTCCTAGTCAGCAAATTGACCATTTTTTTCCATTTTAAAAAAAATGGAAATCTGACTTTGAAATTTTTTAAATATCAATTATCATTTTTTCAAAACTTATTTTAAGAAAATCAGAAATTATAAAGTTTTTTTTTTAAAATATTTTGAACCAAACTTAACTTAACTTAGCTTTTTGTGCCAAAAAGATGTAATTTGAAAATAAAACAAAGCAGGTCATAAACTTTCGCGTCTCTTGACATGTGATGAATGATATATTTACGAATTCCATGAGTCTAATTTGTTCTACGGAAGGTGAAAATTGAAATAATTTACATTTACGTGAACAAATTATTTACCCCGTTATTTTTAACGAAAACTTTCAGCGGTCTAATTTTTTTTCTTTTTTTTTTTTGTACTTAGCTTTCACCTTTACGTTTATGATGCTTTATGGGAAATATATTCTAAAGAAATTAAAATAAAACTGTTAAGAGTGATATTAAATTTCATATTTCTTAAGAAAGGTATCTAATTAATTTATAGGTACCTTTCTTGTGAAATTTTATCAGAATTGTACATAAAATACTATAATTTTATGTACATTTATTACATTCTAGTGTTATTTGTATTTGCATTCATTTTATTATTAATTTTGATATTTCATTTATGGAAAAATGTCGTAACTGAGATTAATATAAAAATAAGATCATATAAATTTCATAAGATGATACTGATACTTGTAGGTACCCTTCTCAGTTGAAATTGAAAAATCAAATTAACTTCTCCACACGTGTTTCGCAAAAAGTAAAGGCCTTAACAGCGGAACAATGCTTAACTCAAATAACGCAACTTAATTATATTCTGGTTGGTCTTCCGTATTTTATAATTACAGCTCGATTATAAGCACAAAATTACATTTCTTAATTACTGGGGATCTTCTGAATAGTCAAAATGATACAATTTACAACGCGCTAAAAAAAGATCTATCTCATAAGGACATTGAAAGCCGATGCGGATTTTAACTAATTTTATATTTTTAACAACTTAAATGTAAAATCTATTATAATTAATGAAATAAAAAATAATTGTATTAAAAATTCATTTTTCATCGAAAAAATATTGTCCATATTCATAAAAACAACTAAAAGCAAATAAAAAAGCATTTGAAATTAAATAATATCTTTGTTTTATTGAGTTTTGTTTTACAATTCAGAGCTGATTTTCAGGTACTGCGTATCAATTAAAAAAAAAAACATGATTTGCATTCCTCAAAGCCCTGTGCTTTTAATTATTGTAATCACTAAAACCGATACGATCAATTTCTAGCGTTTTCATAAAATTAGTTATGGTGGGGGTAATAAATATTTTAAAAAATATTTCTACCATGACTTTCATAAAAAAACATATTTATAATTATTTCGATCATCTGTGAATAGTTCCTGAAAGTTTCATTAACATCCGATAATTATTTCTATTTTTTGCACGATTTTCAAATTAATGTGTGTCATACCAAAAAAACGTGCTAAAATTGTCTATGTTATTTTCTAGTTCCGCTGATACAAATAGAAACAAGGTTTTTTTTAATCAAAATTTAGAATGTTCTAAAAAGAAGGAAATTTTTTTAAAAATAATTAAAAAAAAAACTTTGGTCTTTCCTCTTAATAATAGCATAAGCATTTAGACAATAAAATTTTGTTTTCGGCAAGGTTGGCGTCTTTTTCATCAAGCTATGCTCTTTTTTTAGCGATTTCGTGGAGGTACCTATGTTAACGGGGAACTAAGGTTATGAGGAAAAGAAAAAATGTCTGTCATGGATGACATGAATGAGTGGACAGGGGAAAAAAAATTTATACCAACCAAGATGCTAGAAGCGCAGTAAAGCAAGTCCAAGCAAACAATCTTTTTGTTTGCAAAGAGCAGGTTGCCTGGACCTGATGTAAAGCGACTGCAACACCTAAAGATGGAAAAGTGAGTGCGAACTGGCCAAGACGGAAAACCAGTTCACACTGAAATCCATCGCACAAGTGGGATTCTTTATAAAGTGATCCGCAATCGAAGACCCATACGTGTTACGAATGGTATCGCCTAAAAAAATATATATATATATATATATATATATATATATATATATATATATATATATATATATATATATGATATGGGCACGTGGCCAAGTGTTCTGAAAACTGTTCGAATCTCAATATGGTTGGTGTGTCAGGAAAGAGACTTCCTGATGTTATCGGTCTTGATGGGGTGATCCCGGCGTGCGGCGCCTTTGAAAAGTACCTGAAAACCATGCCAGGGGATGACCCAAACTTTGCGAATGAAATTGGGTAGACGGTATGTGCTAGCACGAAGTCACAAGTCATCGTGACCGAGTCTTTCAGCGTGCTGCCTTTATTCAGGTTGTTGACCACGCTAGTTAACACGCTCCGTCCCAGAAACTGCAACTATGATTTGTTCAGCATAGTTGCAGTATAAACTCCAGATGAGCTCTGTGGGTGTTGAGTGAACACGAATGTGCCTGAGCGAGCATCTTCACTAGGGATTGGCTCGCCGCTCTTATAGACGGGTTGGTCCGAGTGGCCAGTTATGATATATATAAGTCAGGGTAAGATGGGTAAATTGTTGGAATTTTTTTTTAATTTCGCACATGCGCGTTGTTTTTTTTTTAATTTTGTCGATTGCACAGCTTTGTAGGGTCAGTTGGTCACCGTCTGTGAGAGAAAAAAGCACAATGACGCTATTCACTCCGGCAGAAATTTGGAAAATCGATGCTGTACTGCTTCACGTTCGCACTGGAGACTCCAATACGAACATTTCAGAGTATTTGGGTGTCAATCTAAGAACAGTGCGGAGAATTCGGAAAGAGTTGGGTGATATATCCAGTCAGTATCATGGTGTTTGGAGTGATTACTAGTAATGGCAACGTTATGCCTCCATTCATCTTCCCACAGACCTCAGACTCAACACTGAGGCCTAAATCAAGTGCCCCGAGGAGTTCGTGCTACCATGAGTCAAGATGATAGCTGCTGGAAGACCCTATGTCTGGCAACAGGATTCTGCAACATGCCACACAAGTAGAAGAACCTAGTCATAGCTATCAGACAATTCTAGCGACCACATCAGATCTGGCCACCTAACTACCCAGACTGCAACTCTCTTGATTATTATGTGTGGAATGCAGTTGAACGAGAGAACAACAAAACTCCTTGGAACAACAAAGATGAACTGAAGGCAAGGATTATGTCAGTATTCATAAACCTACGCAACAAAAGACCGCCCATATAAGTTAACCCAAAGTTGGAAAGATGGAGGCCGTGTTTGAATTCAATGACGATTTTTAGTAATTTAAGATATTTTTGTGTAATATTGGTAAATATATCTGTTAAAAGAGATGTCAGTGTTATTTTCATTTTGGCGTAATTTAGACGATAATTTATCCATAGCACCATTTCATAAATTCGAAATTCTCATCGTCACTCGTTCTCGTTCGTACGCATATGTTGTCGCATCAACGTTAACAATCTTAGTCAAATGAAGTCCTAAAGGACGAAACGCGTCACGTGAAATCTTTTTTCCACTTTGTAACATCTTTCCTCCCAAACTGTTCTTGATAATATATATATATATATATATATATATATATATATATATATATATATATATATATATATGCTGTGTGTGTGATATAGAAATTAGGAGGATTTAAGATAATTATAATTAAGTAATTCTTCAAGTCTAGAAGAAACCTCAACAGAATGGACAAAGCAGTGGATGGCCGTTTCGTCCTATATTTGTGACTCATCAGCATTGCGCATCCGTTAAAACCCGGACAGTTACCTTATCAGGCAAGCCTCATACCAACTGTCCCAACGTGTCTTGGTAACGAGGAAGTAGCGAATCAGACTCTATATAGCACCGCTCGATCACGTATTCCGTGGTGTAACTCATCCTAATGTCTCTCACTTGTATATCCTTGCTTGAACCAGCTTCTAATGCTCTGGATGGAACGGCTTCGTGATAGTAGTCGTGGCTCGGTTCGTGGGGGCATAGCCCTATGGGTAAAAGAGAAACTTGGATGAGTTCCACCGCGGAATATGTGATCGAGCGGCGCTATATCGAGTCTGATTCGCTTCCATCTGCATCTGGTAAACATAATTTAATAAAGAAAATGTTATTATATTGTTCGTCTTTTTTTTAATCATGAAGGCAATAAAGCCGCTAAGACGGAAAATGTTAGGGTTTGTTAGAGAATACAAAAATAAACATTAATAAAGAGAGAGAGAGAGAACAATAACAGAATGGAAGATGACAAGATAACAAATGACATTGCATTTAAATTTTTGAAGATCAAAATTGTCTGGGAAGCAAGAAGCCGGAAGTGGACAGATCGAAAGAAGAAACTATTATCATAGAACTAACGGTTCTGTCTAGCCATTTCAACTGTTAAATGAGACCTTGCTGCCAATCTAGTCTTGCGCTTAAATTCATCGAGTCTACGTATACTAGAGGAAAGTAATATCTGTATTGAAATTACTACTATGGAACAAGACCAAAAGTGGGAATAGGTGGTCTTCAATCTGTCTAATCTTAAACTTAGCTAGCCACAATTAGTAACCCAAACATACAACAGTATTTCATACTCCAAAATAACGCATTCTTACTTCAGTCACCATAATACCTCAAAGTCTCTATGAAATAATTGCCCTTTATACAATTTATCTCTGGGATAGGGAATAAAAATAACAATACCATCAAGGAAAGTTCATCAGAACAATTACCATGGTAATATATAGTAATAATAATAGCCGGTCTCTAGTATCCGAGGATACCTGTCTACTAGGGTGGCTAAATAATCCCTATTGCAGACGCTTGCTCACCACCTACAGAAATAGAAAAAGGTAGTATATATAAAAAGCTACGTTACGGTGGTGAGAACGCGACTGATGCCAGGGTAGGACCAATTACATTGTAGATTCTCCTTCAGATTATATCAAGAATCTCTAAATATATAGCAGGAGAAGCAGGCAATATGTTTAGAGCATTTAGGCATGTTGACGAGATATTTAGTGCGTATGAAGAAGAGAATGTGTCTGGCAGTCGGTTTTAACTTAGAATTCAACATGTTCAAGTGAGGACAATCATATGAAATGTAATTATGATATAATTCTTAATTGACTTGTTAAACCAGTTTGATTAAAAAAGAACTGAAAAGTTCCGTCTCTGTAACTTTCCATGGTATTTTTCCGATTTTGAATCAGAAAATCAGAAAATTTATATCAGAAATTTTCTGACAAAACGGAATGACAAGCTACGTTAGGTTTGTGTCCTTTTAGGAAAAATCACTTCCGGTATCTTACCTTCATTGTTACAATCAATCTTACTGGCCCGTACGCTTGTAGTTCGTGCAAAGTTGACAACATGGATGACGGCTCTTTATGTTTGAACTATTTTTGTATTTGTAACGATCCCCCAAAATAAAAAAAAAAAAAATGTGATGATTGACATTCTAACAGTAAGTACAGAAATAATACGATGATGCAGTAGATATATTTTTTAGATTATTAATAAGTACATGTCCTCTCATCTTTATAACTGCCAGCATTATCTTCAAAGTTTTTGATGTATTTGAACAAATCCTTTCTGGTATTTTCTTCCATTCTTTAATGGTTACACGTTCTAATATCTGAAGGATTTTGAGGACCGACGATTTATTCGAACTTTAACTTTTCGCCATCGATTTTCAATAGGTTTCAAATCAGGAGTAATTGTCGGACACAACAGAAATGTTATCTTATTTTCTGAATCGAAGAAGTCACTAATTTCGACATATTTTTGATCAATGTCTTGCTGGTAAGTAATCGCCGACCTAGATGAAATTTTGCGCTGATAATTGTAGATTTCATCCAGAGATTTCATTATTTCTCTTATTGCAATTAACTTCCCAGTCCCCTTTAACTAAAACACCACTAAAACCTCATGGAGTCGCCTCCACGTTTTAATGTTGACACTATGAACATTTGGAGGAAAGCATCACATTTCTTGCTCTAAATGTTCTGTACACCATCATATCCAAACGTTTTTTTTTTGGGGGGGGTGTCACTCTATAGTACCTGGTCCCAAAAGCAATTTTATTTGTCCAAGAATGTTTTGGCAAAATTAAACCGAGCAACAATGTGACATGGTTTATGAAGAGTTGTTCGTCGTGGTCGATTTACATACAATCCGTTTTTTATTTAAACAACGTTGTATTGGCCGAGTACTTACATTGATACCCATCATATCCAAACTTTTGGCGATGTCTTTCAAAACAACGCTTGGTTTTATATTAAATATATTTCCACGTTGGTTTTTTCATTACATTATATATATATATATATATATATATATATATATATATGAGAGAGAGTGTGATATTTGTATGTTGTTCTACCATGTACATAATTAGAGAGAGAAATGTTTTATGCTTTTCTGACTTCTATACATGTGTGTATATATATATATATATATATATATATTTATATATATATATATATTTCTATCTTTTATTTGTCAACTCTCGTGAGTTTAAAATGAAAGAGTTCACATGCTATTTTGTTGGAAGTGATTTAGCATCATGTTGCTAAAGGAACCTCAGGGTTCAAAGGAATTTTAATACGTGCGTAGCAATTTTGGAACAAATTTTATTGATGTTGAATTGACATCTTTTGATCTGATGCCACATCAATATTTTTTATCATTTTTGGAAGTTGGATTGGAAGAGTACACAAACTGACGGTAATTAGATATGACACTAGATTTTCAAATTTTTATTTCTGACACTTCCTTGGAGAGATGTTAACCCAACCTTACTGAGGAAAATATCATGTGTCTAATATATGCTTCTGATTATTATTATTATTATTGTCAGAAATACAAACTTCTAAAGGAGGAAAGAATTTTATACAAAATTAATCTATTTCAATGCATTTCTGTTGAATATTGTTCTATTAACCTCGTAGTTTAGAGATTTGAAACCTCGAATCTGTGAGTTATATACCACAGGATAATACTTTCTTTTATGGCTTTGACATTTTCTATGAGTTTACATTGCTTCTCGTTACAGTAAAATAATTTAATAGTATTTTTCCGTGTTTTAAATTAGTTTTAGTGTGTATGTGGCGCAAATTAAATATCCATGAAAAAATTTTATTTTATCATAACATTGCACATAATTTCATCTAGTTACTTTCCAAGATGGCAACCGATATCAAAACATGTTATTGTGCACCAAAGGAAACAAATCAATTATTTTTACTCTTTAATTTTCCATTTACCCAATAAGACATATCTGAATGAAAGATTTCTTCCGAAATATAATTTATTTAATACACTAATAACACATATATATATATATATATATATATATATATATACACTACTTGGAACGAATCTTTTTAGGTGGTACCGATATTTAAGTAGATGCTGCGTTTTTTCTCTCTTTATTTCGTCTTACCAAAAACTTAAAAACAATGTGTCCTCCGGCAATATTTAAAACTGCTTCTGATTTTGCAGGGGAGACCACCGGTTCAGGAGCGTTCTTGAACACTCGGTTACGAAGAGCTTCAAATTCAATAATTTTTTTTTTATTTGCAACAAGTGTCATTCAGATTTTGTCGAAAGCCATAAATGGTTGTTTTCACATATGCCTCTGTTTATATATATGTCTATCTCACCACGAATATGTGTGTGTGTGTGTGTGTGTGTGTGTGTGTGTGTGTGTGTTTGTGCTGTCGAGTGGATAGAAAGTTCACTTTCTGATCATGAGATTGGGTTCTAATCTCACCGTGGTCGATTTGTCAGAAACGAGACTTTTAGATGTTATCGGTCTGGAGTGTTGGGTGGGGGGCATCCCAGTGTGCGGCACCTTTAAACCTTGTCAGTGACATGGGGTAGACGGGACACTTAGAACCGTCGATAGCTGTGCTACCACGAAGTCACAAATCATCGTCACCTAGGGTTTGATAGTGCTGCTGTTGTTCACATTGCTGATCATTCTAGATAACACGCTCTCTTCCAGAAACTGTGAGATCTGTTCAGCATATTTGCAGTATAAACCACGGGTTGGCTCAGTGAGTGTTGAACAAGCACAAATATGCCTGAGCGAGTGTCTGCAACAGGAATTGACTAGCCGACCTAGTAGACAGGTGGCCTCGAATACGAGTGGCCAGCTATTATACACACATACACATATATGTGTGTGTGTTTATATTTTCTTTTTCGGAAACATCGAATGAAACGTGAGGAATTGACTGCTTTAGTGAAAAACGTTAGAAAATTATTTGTAAATAATGACAAAGCTATACACGATGACAAGATTTCAAAAGGTTTTCGCGTATGATGTTATTCATATATTTACATTCAACGGGTCTTCATATGATTCATACATAATTCCTATAAATTTAAACATCGTAACGTCTTAATAAGCAATATTTCTTGGGCACACCTGAACAATATACCTCTTTTCAAATATAACATGCACTTAGATTCCAATGAAACAAGAATAGAACGCAGATAACAAATCTATTCACTATTAAGCCGAGTAAATAAAACAGCCATAGACAGATAAAAATAAGGAATAAATAGAGAGATAAATGCATAAATAAATGGATCGACATATATATATATATATATATATATATATATATATAAGCAAATATATGGATATAGATCTGACAGTATGAAGAAAAATATACTGAAAAAACAAACAAAAATCCTAATAGGCGATTATGCTGTTTTAATGTTTAATGTCAACGTCGGACGTTTTGGTCTAATAGACCATCTTCAGGACATATTCGTAAAACATAATTAACATAGATCATACACAATTCAACATGAAAAAGACGATGGACATAAATGCAATACCAATCCAAACAGATAACTGAAATCTTTTATAAGATATGTCCCAAATAGTAAATATGCTAACCAGTAGAGCAGGTTTCAGTTCCGAATGAAGTTTATAATCGATAACAAATTTCGTAACCCATAAATACCAAAAATCTACACACACTCACCGATATCAATTGATGTAGTCTCTAGTTGTTTTTACTGAGATATTTTGACTGGTTTTCTGAAACTATATAACGTTAACATTATAATATTATCAGTCGCCTACATAGAGGAGGCAGGCCTTCGTTCATATCACTACACACTAGTTATAAAAGCTTCTTCTTCTTCTAGAGACCATCGGCTGTCATGAGGCTCCAAAAATGCCTATCCTTTGTTGCTCTTAGTAAGTGTTTTCTTTTTTGCAAACTCTTCTAATAACTGATCTTCAAGCCACGTTACACAAGCTCTTTACTTGTTATTCGTTCCTTCCCTCTGTCTACATTGGTTTATATATATATATATATATATATATCCTGTGAGTGTCCAGCAATCTAAGCCCTTTTTTCACATTTGGTGTATCTCTTGATTCCAAGTATAAGAGTCGTCCTTTAGTTTCCATTTTCACTAAAACATTGTCGTTTTTCAAATGCTTAGTCCATGGTATTCCGTGCATCATTCTTTGGATCCATATTTCTGTTGCGTCATGTCTATTCTTCATCTGTAAAGAGATTGTTCAGCATTCACTGCTATATAGAGGAAGTGGCATTACATAAGTGTTTATCGCATATTTCTAAAGCCTGCTTTTATGAAAATCTCGTGTAGAATTCGCAATTGAACCTATCGATCTTATTTCTGGGAAAATATATTATGACATGTAAATACTTAGGAGACATGAAAACCAATATAACTATATTACGAAAAACATCTCTGACCCGAGAAAAGAAGAGCATATTTTGTTTGCAGACAGAGTCTCTGTATAAAGGAACAGGAAATTCGGCAAAAGTTTCCAGAATAAAAAAAAGAATTCTTGTGAAATAATCGATGCCAACTGAAAAATATGTGAAACCGTGAAACAGTTTGGTAGAAGCTATAACAAGACTACACAGCATACTATTTAACATTTCAAAAAATAGTATCCACTTTAAAAAAATCAAAGATCTATAAACATCTTCACGGTGGCCTGGTTTGGTTTATTTTAAGGCATATCGTCCTCAATGTGTTATTTTAATGCGACAAAGTTTTCATTGCCGGTAATAATTTTTGATTCAAAAAATTTATTGCTGGTACTAAAACATAGTTTTACATTTTCATACTGCTTTAACCCCAGTTTAGGAGTTAAATATTTGCCCATATTTGGGACTCTATCAGGTGCTACCACACTGGTCGATGTGGACCTGGGAACCCCAGCAATTAAGAGGTGGTTCCAAGCTCCTCATACCTCTTGATCCGAAGCCTTGCTGTTGGACGTAGTTTATCGTCATAGCCAGGACGGTAAGTGCACTGATCTGAAACATGTGTCAGAAAATTAAGTAATTTGCGATAAATTACGAATATTATGTATATAAAGTGTGGCAATTTAGTATAACGTTATCAAAACCTTCTAGCTGCAAATGGGTGTCCAACTTGCCTGGGGCAAAGAATTTTCTTTTTACTTGCAAGAAAGAAGAAAAAAGATACCATTTGTTTATATATTTTACGGAACTCAACTACCACTGCTTTTCTGACAATATTTAATCCCCTTGTTTGTAATAATTTGCAAGGTTTTTTTCAAGAGAAAATAAACCTTAGGAATAATTTCAGTTTCGTGCATATGCGTGGAGATTCCTATTAGTCGAAATCATATTTCATTTCCCCAAGCACAGGTGTTCCGTACACAAAGCAAGAAAATCATAATTTCCAATAGCATTTTTGAGGTAGACTGAATCTCCCTTACTACAAGACTAATCTAACATTTTTTTTTAACATGCAATTTACTCGAATTTTCTAATACAAAATTCACGTACACACTCTTGACTGTGTGTGTGTGTGTGTGTTTGAGTGAGTGTATATATATATATATATATATATATATATATATATATTGGGCCGAGTGCTTAGAACGTTCGAATTCTGATCATGAAACCCGGGGTCGAATCTGACCATGGTCGATTTGTCAGAAAGGAAACTTCCTGATGTCATCGGTTTGAAGGGAGAGATTCCAGTGTGTGGCACATTTGGAAAGTGCCTGAACACCATACCGCGGGTTGAGCCAAGACTTGTGAGTGAAATTGGTTAGACGGAAGTCATAATTCATCATGAACGAGGGCTTAAGCGTGCTGGTTTTATTCAAATTGTTGATCACACTAGATTCCCAGAATTTGTGTAAGGTTTGCTCAGCAGGTTGCAGTATAAGCTATTGGTGGGTTCTGTGGAAAGAATAAAACATAAATGCCTGAGTAAGCATTTGCAATAGGGATTGGATAGCCACATTAGTAGACGGGTAACTTCGAATACAAGTAGTCAGCTATATATATATATATATAATTTTCTTTCTCGTAAACCATCAAAAAAACGCTTTTGACACAAAACACACATATATATATATATATATATATATATATATATATATATATATATATATATGTGTGTGTGTGTGTGTGTGTGTATAAAGTCATTACGTCCTCCCCTGGACATCAATAACTACTAAGAATAACAAATTTATATTTAAGCAACTGTGGTATATATTAAACTAGGTGCCAGGCGAAACTTATATATATATATATATATATATATATATATATATATATATATATATATATATATATGTTGAATAATCTGTACATAGTATGTCCATTTTATTTTAATCCCTCAAATTCTCTGATCGAATTTATAATGTTGATATTAAATTCATTAAAGAAATCACCGTAGTTTTATTTTTTTCTTTCCAAAATACTTTCACTCTCATCCGAGATCATCCTCAGGCTGTGTGTGTGTGTCTGTATAATATATATATATATATATATATATATATATATATATACACACAAACAAACACTCTCGTTAGAATAGACGACATAAAACAAATGAAAATTTGTAAAAATACATAAAATACAAGTAAAAATAAATAATCCAAATAAAGTAAACAACAAATTAACAAACCAATAATCGTTAGAATAGACTACATTAATCAATCCAAAAATTGGACGCGAAAATAGATATAACCACTATATAAGGATAAAAAATTACCTTATTCAAATTCGAAAACCGAATAGAGTAAATAACAAATAAGAAAAAATAAGTAAAAATTATTCCAAATAAACAAATTAACAAATCGCTCTCGCTAAAATAACCGTTAGAACTAATAAAAATAAATAAATAAGCAAAAACAAGTAAAAATAATCAATCTAAATAAATAAAATAATAAACAAATTGAAAACTGTCCCCGCCAAAATAGCACAATAGACTACAGCAATCAATCCCAAAATTGGACGAATAAATAGCTTTATCTTACCATAATTATAGTTTAATGAACCTCAAAACTCCTTCAACAAAATTTGATAGCAAACATGGAACGAGATTCAAAAAATATTAAAATCTACTAGACCTGGTATATATAAGATGTCCAAGTTTCCTTAAATGTTTCTGGAGTAATATAAAATATTTTGTAGAAGAAACGAAGTACCACTAAACTGCAAACGTGCACAGTGAGGTATGCATCTCGAAAGAAGAGACTTACCAAATTTTCAGCCAGTTCAGGACAATATGGCTTCTTGAAGTAGAAGATAAGCTTTTCTTCAGCATATTGGCAAAATGTCTAACAACATTCTTGAAAATTATTAAATACATGGGCAAGTCAGTACAAAAAATGTGGGATAGCAACCATAGCGGGTTGCTTTGAAGACACGAGTGTTTTTACACAGCTACTAATGAAAGCAAAAGAAAATAGTGGCAATCTGGTAATCCTTTAGTTGGACTTAGCAAACGCATATGGCTCGCTACCTCACAAAATAATAAGAAGAGCACTACACAGACATCACCTCCCATATAATATAGTTCTAATCATGGACTATTATATAGAATTTAAACTAAGAGTCAAGACAAAGAATTTGAATTATATTTGGCACATTATAGAAAGGTGTAATAACAGGATGTAAATTTTCTGCCATACTATTCAACCTTGCCTTGAATAGTCGAAAAAGAATGCAGAGGTCCATCGACTTTAACTGTCTCTCAACACTCCCCCCCACGATTATATATAGACGATTTCACGGTGACATCAACAGTAACAGGAGGCAGATGGCGATTGAACGGCTAGAAACCCAATGGGGAAGAATTACATTCAAGCCTGAAAAATCAAGATCGGTAGCGAAAAGGCAACGTTGAGAAGAGACAAACATTCAAAATAAACGAAGTTTTTATTCTAACGTTGGGTGAAAAGCCTATTAAAAGGCTCTGAAATGTCATATATAGATATATTATGTCTTGTTTTTTTTAAATAATCCTTTCTAGTTCTCTAATTATCTTCTTGACGTTAAGTTGAAATTCATCAATGAAAGCCCCGTATTTTTTTTTTAATCCAAGTATTTTCCATCTCCTCCTTGATTATCCTCAGGGGTAAATGGTGAAGACAAACAATGTAACTGAAATCAGTTGATTGTAATTTTGCGAACGCGATCTTTTAAAATTATTTTAAATTAACGTTGTGTTGACAATGTTTTTAAGCAAATATTCCCAGTCCAATGGCGATAACTAGAGATGGTAAACTGCAAAATGATGTTAAATGATAGTGAACTGAAATGCATTTTAAAACATTGCTACTATAATCATAATAAATTTTGTTAAGTGTTGGTTTCATTACCGTATAGTCGGTTGATATGTTTAGAGTTATCTGAGGAAGTATTGTGCTTTTTTTTTTGTTAACATTTCTAATGACCCGTCTAATTTGTCCATCAAAGATGTAAATAAGAAAGTCAATATTAAGGAGCGTTAGTTTCATGTCTTTTTTTTAATTCAGTGTAGAAGTTTTTCGAGGAAATATTAACATTTGTGCGACTTATTAACTTTTTTATAATTAGTATTTTGTAATACTCAGGACATTCGCTTTAATAGTTTATCCTGCACGTGTTTATATTTTTCATCTGTTTTTTTTCTTTTGTTTTTGTTTTATAACTTAGATGAGAATATCATTTATATATGTGAGACAGATAGAGAATTTTTTGTGGTGTAAAATATCGTTATTTTCAATGTTAGAAATGTAGATGTTAGTAAATGTTGGACCAAGAACTGAAGCTATTGAAACGCCACCACTAAGTACGTAGATGTTATTTTGGTGGTTATAGACTGTAACATCAAGAAAATAATTAGAGAACTAGAAAGTATAAAACTAAATACATATAATATGTCGATGTTATTTAATAAAACCTCCTAAAACATATCTGTTTCTTGTGTATGTGTTTCTAAACAAAATTTAAAATCTTACCTACTGGGCTAATTTTATAGACATTACTCCGATCATTAAGAGTAAAAGATATCATTTGAATTTATTAAATGACATATTTATTATAAAATACTTTAAAAAAATTGACCTCAACTGAATTTTAAATGCGATCTTAAGGAAATTATTAAATTACGTAAATTAATTTGAATTTTTTCATTATTTATTCGTTAATTTTCGTTGCAGAAAGGAATTTGTATAAAAAAAATCATAGGTAAATGAAAATTATGTTTATTTATATTTTTTTAATATTAGACATTTATATCACAACATACAAAATTGTAGTTTATATTTTATACAAAGATTATATATTTTTAAGTATTTTTTAAGTATTTCATATTTTTCAGATTATATATTTCTATTTTGCATCGTTTTATTCTTTTTCTTTATATTCTTATTATTTTATATATGTAAAAATGTGTAGGTGACAGAAACACAAACTCTCTCTCTCTCTCTTCTATATATATATATATATATATATATATATATATATATATATGGATGTTGACAGGTAAAGTTTTGAGATTCATATACAAACTTATAGTGGCGGTTATGTGTGTGTGGCTTCTGTTCAATGGATAATTGCAGAGATATTGGAAAGAAAACCATAATTCCCCAAATCGGTGCGTTGGCATAATCTGAACATTCCTTTAGATTTTTACATCTCGGAATATATTGAACAAGCGCCAATCCTTCTGACAATTCGATTTTCACGCCAAAACCTTCAAAGGAGAATACGACAAAGACACTCTGCACCTTTACGATTTCGGTCTCTTTATATTTTCTTTTGCTTATTGTAATCAAAGTTTGACTTGTGACATGTGTTCTTGCTTTTTTTAATTGATTTTACCTCTAGCCACTTTGTAGTGAATTCTCAGGTGATACTTTGGGAAATTGCCTACTGCGCTTACACACACACACACACACACACGAATATATTTTTTTTTCGCTGATTTCTTCGTGAATCTGGTTGCAGGGGTAGAGATGCAGTCTGCCAAATATGACCAACACCCAAAGGTTGAAGCACACTGATATAAACATTAGAATATTTCCAGATTTCAATTTCAAGCTCCTGAAATAAAAGGTACGTACAAGTCAACTCTCTTAAGTAAACAATTGATCAAATTTTAGAATCAGTGATTAATTTAGTATTGTTGAATGCTATATCAGGATAGACGGGAAAATCTTTACCTGGAGAAGGACAAATTTACATACGATCTGATAAAAATGGAAAAATGATTTCTGGCCTGTAATCAAGAATCATTTGTGCAATATTTGCCTTAGGATGTAGGCTCCGAAAATAATACCTATTTTATTATATGCGTCCATCATATCATGGTCGATATTACTGGCATGACGGGATATGATTGAACTATCTATATCACAGAAAAAGAGACTTACGACCACATCACGTTGAAACATCGCTTAAGAAACGTCAAGCCTAGTCAGTACATAGATGGGTGACTGCTTTGGAATACCAGTTGGGGTACTAGATATTGCCTCGGGATTTTTAATCCACTTTTAATACCTGTTGGGGACGTTATATCCACTGGCAAATACCCTTGAGAATGCTATAAATCCACCTATTCTCGGCCATCTTTGTTTTAATTAGTAAGACTTGTATCCGTAAACCATTATTGTCCCCCTCTTAAATATTTTCTGTTTTAAATAACCTGCAATGGATTGATAAGTCGTGGAAAACGAATCAATAAAAATATAAACAAATAACATTGATATGAGGGTATATAATGTATCTGTATAGAGACGTTGATGTGCAGCGTTGTGACATTTAATATATACAAAAAGCACACGTACACAGACATACACGAAATTAGACTGATTTTGAAATGCGATGTTGGAATAATCCATTTCCACTCAGTCTTGACAACTCCTACACTGACTGAGCAATAAAGCCACACAAAAACCGCTTCATGTCCGTCACACAGTTACTTCGATTACAAATGACTAGAAAAAGAAATACAAGGAGAATAAAAATAATCAATCATTTATTCTCTTACCTGCAATTAGAGAACGTTAATATCAGTATCTGTCTATATTTCTGAGATGAGGTATGATGTAAATATTTACATTGTTCGGACGATCATCCTCATATTTCTGGCCATATTTATCACAACGTTTCGGCCGTTGTACGCTCCGGCCTTCACCAGGTGGTTGGAATGTCGAACTGAAAGCTGTATTTCGCTCGCTGTGGTATACTCTTCTAGTTCCACGTGCCATGCCTAGTGGATATCAGTTATTCCCTGTTAATTCCCCTCCATAAGTTCTCCATCGGCTTAACCAGGTATTGAACTCATACTCTTTGGATCCTGTCCCTGCATCTAACCAACGCCTCGTTAAGGCGGTGGAGATGTTAGAAAGGGGAATATAACAGGAGATAACTGACATCCATTAGACATGACACGTGGAACTAGAACAGTCTACGCCAGCGAGCGAAATAAACGGTTCAGTTCGACACCCCAACTACCTGAAGAAGGCCGGGGCGTACAACGGCCGAAACGTTGTGATAAATATGGAAACAAACTTGAGGATGATAGTCCGAACAATGTAAATAGTGAATTTTAATATCGTATGGATAAATAAATATTTCAGTGTTTTTATCTACAGATGGAAGTTTATTCCAGTCTATCTATTGAAAATTATATATATATATATATATATATATATATTTTTTAAGTTTTTATTATTCAGCGGATGTTTCTCCATGAAAACCCAGTATTAATCAAAAGCTATTGGTGAAACTTCGCAGGACATATTGATATTTATGCAAATAGTTTTATCAGGCAAATTTGACATTATTTTGATCAACAATTTTTATAATAATTACTGATTATGACAATTTAAATGATATATTTATGATATAATAGTTGATTTTTTACTCTTTCACTTTTCTCATATAAATATTGCTATGAAGCATATAATGCATATATTTGTGTAGATCCATACTTACACATACACACCGCGCACGTACACACACAATTTATTATATGATATTACATTCGAACATCTTATCTTTATATTTTATTCGTTCTCGTTTATATTATATATATATATATATATATATATATATATATATATATATATATATATACTCTTAATTACGGATCCAATATATATAGCCCACTAGAAGCGGCCCCAAGAGCAACGTCTCTTTTCACCAAGCTGCTCTATCCAGAGTATGAAACTTAGCTCAAGTAATAGAAATTTTGGAGACTTAAATAATACAGTGATTTCTACATTCTATTGAGGATATTTTTTCTAGACTCGATGAATTATCATATGAAATATAATAGCTGGCCATTTATATTCGAGGATATGTCTACTAGGCACATTTCTGTTTGCTCAACTGTGCCCAGCTGTGGTTTATGCTGCAACGATGCTGAACAGACCTTAGTTACAATTTCTGGTAGAGCGCATGTTATCTAGCTCGATCAACAATTTGAACAAGGTCAGCACCCTCAAGCCCTCAGCTATCGACGGCGCAAAACAGTTCCGTCTACCTAAGTTCACTCACAAGGTTTGGGTCGACACGTGGTATTCAGTCACTTTCCAAAGGTGGCGCACGCTTGGATCGACAGCTATCCAATAACATCAAGAATCGCCTTCCTGACAAATCGCCATGGTTAGATACAAAACCCGGGTCTCAAATCAGAAATCAAACGTTCTAACCACTCATCCACGCGCCCTATATATATATATATATATATATATATATATATATATCCATTGCTATTTATGGCCAGAACTATGTAAAAATAGGAAAAGAAAAATCACTTTGCTCAAACCCACCCCCCTTCTACAAACTATCAAGTATCAACCTCGGACAGTAGTTCCTAAATTTAATTACTAAATCCTTCAACAAAAAAATTCTCTAAATAAGATATTCAACAGGAATTCAATCAAAATTAGCTACTCCTGCTCTGATAATATGTACCAAATTCTTAATTCCTATAACAATTACATTTTACGCACATTCCATGGGAAAAAATTAAATCTAATATGGAAACCCACTGTAATAGTAGAATTAAAGAAAACTGCCCACTAAAGGGCACGTGTAGATCAACTAGTGTAGTTTAGCTGGCAACCATTACCCCTAAAGAAAATACAAACCATAATATTTACACCGACATTTCTGCAGGAAAATTTAAAACGAGAATCAATACACAGACACTCATTCACCAATCCAAAATTAAAACACAAAACATCCCTTCCGAAGAAATTTTGGGAATTGAAGGAAAAGTTTCTGAATCCTCAAATAAATTGGAAAATTTTAGGTTTCGCGATCACACCCAATAGTTTTAGGGATAGGTGCAAGCTGTGTTTAGAAGAAAAAATAAGGATAATAAAATATAAAAATCAATGCAAACTATTAAATCAACGGAGAGAAATAATCACGAAATGCAGACAGAAATAAATTCCAAATTACATAAGACATATGCATACATGTGGAGGTGTATGTTTGCGTATAGTGGCATATGTGTATGAAAATGTAAATGTACATATATGTATGTATGACGATAAGTACTTATATAAGTGTTTGGACAGCATGATTTATTCCAGTGGGTGCTCTGGTATTACCTACAGTCTATAAATCTATAATTCAATATACATTTACATTAATCTTAACGAGTTTAAGTACCCCCCGATCGATTATTTTAATACTGGACACCTGTCGTAGGAAAAAACTATTTACTGTGAATCCCCGAAAAAAAAAAAAAAAACAACATAGGAGGAAGTAATATTAAACTACAAACAACGTAAGTTACTGGCCATAAATAACCCAGACCGGTTCCTCAGGGAAAGGATACCTTACGCCCCACCAATCGCTAACACAAACGCATCCCCATTAACAAGGCGTATACTAAACGAGAGCTGACATTGAAAATAAATTTAAAACAATATCACGAGACAGGCACTTAGGGGTTGATGATAGCCGCGTACAGAACGGCTTGAAATAGGCTATACTTTATGTTGAGGTACGTTTGTGTGTTTTTTTCAGTAGTATATATATATATATATATATATATATATATAACTAGACTCGTTTCGAAAAACCCTCGAATTTTTGTTCTGCCGACAAAAAATCGCACAGATGCAGGTCTGAAACCCCGATACGAGTAAACAACTAACGAACAAAAGAGCTCAATACAACCGTAGAAACACCTAGATACACAAAGTGAGTTATTTAAACCTACCTAGGTTTCCACCTAAAAATATCGTCAGGAAAAGAAAGCCGGATTTCCTAACGATCCATTTTCAGGTGAAAACCTAGTATGTATATATATATATATATATATATATATATATATATATATATATATATATATAAATACGAGGGAAAACACATTCCTGTGAAAATAAAATATAATTAATGGACCCTCGAAAAGGTTATAAATTTTTTAATGAAATTAATTCCAGATATCAATATAAAGGTAAACCGCCAGAAAACCCACACAAGTGATTTGATTAAAGTGGTGAAGGCTTTTGCAGAAACATCCACATTTTTCGGAACTATTGATACACTTAGTCAGTGCAAATAAATGCCACAGACGAAGCAGCAGACAATATACCTCAAGCTTTTTGTATAAGAATTTTCAATCTCCTAAACCAATCGTGTTCTATAACACTAAAGAGCTTGGTCAGTCCTGGTAGACACTATTTGACCATAGTTGGAACCCTAACAGGTGCTACCACCCCGGGTCTGGGCGGACCTGGGAACAACTGCTATTAAAGGTGGTACCACGTTCCTCAAATCCTCCAATCTCCCGATGAGAATACTTGCTGCCGGATGTAGTTTACTGTCATACCCAGGACATTATATATATATATATATATATATATATATATATATATATATATATATATATGGAATTTATCATAGTTCTGAAGATATATTATTATTAGGCTGGATTTTTAAAAAAATAATGAACACATCAGGTGAGTTCAGATAAAAAATCGTTTCCTTCATTTGTTTTAGAATTAAAAAAAAGACAAATCATTTAATGAGATTTTATTACCTTTTCCAGAAATACCCATTAATTAAATACATGTTTTGTCTTTCGGCTTCGCCCGCAATAAATAAATAATTGAATAAATAAAAACAATTTAAAACTGAAAAGACCTGAATAAGAATGAACATTTTTTTTTTATTTCATCAGCCGACACGCTTAGAGATGTATGAAAAGCGCATATGCCTCATACAAATCATATAGCAATATCAGAACGAGGTCTTTTTTGATTTTATTGACGCTTCTTTCAAAGATATTGTTAGCCTATCGTTATGATACAACGCAGTCAATATATGGCATAAAACATGTCATGGATACAAAAAAACGCAATGGTTAATGTTAAACCATCTCAAGAATAAAATACCAAAGACCGATTTTAAAGTTGATAAATTAGGTGGGTCTAGTATTTTACAAGTTGTTCCCACACCGATCTCCATTCGACCATTCACTATCATCGATACCCTTGAAATCTTTACCGATCAGTAGGTGATCACTTCGATTCCATTGCGAAAAAATAATGATTGATTCACACTTTTATGTTTTTAGCTGTCATCCCAATGTCGCAGCAGTTGGGTCTCATCAGACGAGGCAACATCTTCTCAATTTTCTATTGTCTTATTCTTTTATCTTTAGCGTAGTTTATGTAGTCTCACTTGTTCTTATCTGACAGAATTGACACGCGGTTTGGTCTTCGGAGCTTGCAGCTCATCTCGTTCAATTTTTGGTGTTTTCAGAGATGTTCTTTTGTATATTCCCCCGTTGTAAAGCGGGAATATTTTAGATTCTCTCAGCTTGTACGAGTCTGGCAATTTTTCTACAGCCTTTTTCGTCTACAACGAATCGTTGGACTTTCCTGCTCCAGATTATTTTCTGTAAAAAGCACGGGAAGATGATAGTATATCAGGTGTTTTTGAATTAAGCGAAATCGCCTGTCCGCCATCAAGGACCATAGCAATATTTAGAGTCCCTTTAATCTACCATATTTTCATTCAAATAGTAATGCATCAATTGAAATTCGGCAGGTCGACCTGACCTACCCACATCAATTGCTGCTTTGTCATTGCCTAATTAGTCATTAGCATAAATGAACATCTGTTTCCGTGTCGTTAATTAAGTAGCCTTCGAGTATACACACACGCAAATGTGTTATTCACTAGTTTAATTTCTTTCTGAAGGACATTCATGAACAGAAATGTTTGTAAACCCAAAGAATCTCTATAAAATGGATTAAAACGTTCCTAGAAGACTGATTATTTCTCATTTAAATTTTGACAACGCCACTATACGCACTAGTTCGTACACAAAACGAATCATTAATTCTAATATAAAATAATACTAAAACGATAAAATATAGACGAAAAATTAATTCAATATTAACGTGTCAGTAGAGAGGAGAGTCTATATTGAGGAGGGCAGATATTGAGAAAGGAGGGATGCTATTGTCTGGGGAAAACGTACCCTTCCATGTCTTTCTGGGTGTTTCTTTTCTCTTTTGTCAGTCGAGTCATTGTTCGTGAAAGGAGACTTTTTTTGTTCGTAAAATTCATTTGTGAACAGATTTGTTCGTTCGAAGTCTCAAAATGCACAAAATTTATATATACACATATATATTATAAATATATATATATATATATATATATATATATATATATATATATATATATATATATATATAAATATAAAATAACGAAACGATAAAATATAGACGAAACACACACATATATATAACGTCCACAGACAGACTGTTTCGCTGTTTACAGCTCATCTGTTAGATAGGATCGAAACCCGACTGAATTGGTGTCAGGCGGAGCTTCTAACCACTAAGCCGTCGGTATATGGTAGGGATGAAGGTATATTTTAGCGTATTTATTTTTAGAAACACGCCCAGTGACTGACAATGACTCAATTCGATTTCCCGAAGAGTAACTATAACTAGTAAATAGTTTATCAACCCACACTTTCTCCCCAGAGAGCTCAACTGAAATTAATTTTTCAGGAGCAAATATATATATATATATATATATATATATATATATATATATATATATATATATATATATATATATATATATATCATTTAGATATTCGAAAAATCATTTTTTCATTATTAATTGTTGCATGTGAGCTCTTGAGAAATGGCCTTTCCTCAAGTACACTTGTAATTTTTTATGTCTTACCTGTCATACATTATCGTATATTTTTAAGAAAAACACGGGGCTAGATTTCGCATATATAAAATTAATGCTACTTTCTCTCATGATTTTCCGATGCGTTCACATCGTTGACGTAACTGGGTTTACATGTTGAATGCACCGACTTATATAGATTGTAGTGCAGATTTCCCCCTGGAGGCTTTGAGTGTACAATTCAGACCAATCCGCTAATGCCTCTCGCTTCACTAAAAATCCGATTTAACACTGAATTCAAACTTCACTTTTACATCAACTTTAATCGCATACTACACCAGCAAATCTCTTCTTTCTCCCTTTCATCTGGGTGTTTCGTAATTATTTCTCTATCCATACATCAGCAAGCAATCATGGAACTTTCTGTGTGTCTCACTCACCGCTATTTTTGCCGATTAATCATTTCTTTGATATTTCTCATCTCGCTCGGTTCTCTAATCTATGTGAACTTTTATTTACCTGTCTTTATCCCTTGCTGTTCAATTCCAATTGATCTTCATGTGCGTCTATTTTTTCAAACGATATTCTTATTTCCATGCTTCAAAACCAAACTGGTATTGTACTTTCGTCATGCACTTCGCGCTTTAAGTATTAACTTCGTTTTATTATGTATCTATTTTCAATATATTATTTACATCCAATTGTTACATTTCGTTGTATATGTGCATTTATACAAATATATATGTAAGGAAACAATCGTTTCGTTAGTTGATTTTGTTTAGCGACATAGCAATCTCTATGGGTAATTTAATGTCGAAATCTATACATTTTGCACGCAGCTAAATATGTGCAATTGTATTCTTTCAACTACAAATAAATATATTTTATTTTTGCTAAAAATATATATTTGGTAATTCTGCTATAAAATATATTGCTTTTCAAAAAATGAATTGCTAGTAATTTTACGGTAAATATGCATTGCTGGTTGCTACACTATAAATATATATTGCTTGTAACTTCACCATAAACATGCATTGTTGGAAATTTAACCAAAAAATCCACTTTGAAACGTAAACAAATCAAGCCAGTAGATGTAGTAAGAATAAAAGTACTTTTAATAAAAAAAAAAAAAACTGAGCTTCTTCTAGATTATGAGTTCAAAAAGTATATATATATATATATATATATATATATATATATATATAACTTCACACCAAGAAAGGCGATGACGCCATTATCTCCCAATGGATCACTGGAAGTGAAAGAGAAGAGAACAAGAAGCCCAATCTTACACAGGAAACAAGATATAAACATTTACTCCTGTTCAAAAGACGGAGAGGATATGTGAACCTATCAACTTGTATATATATATATATATATATATATATATATATATATAGGTAAGTCCACAAAATCGCTAAAAAAAGAGCATAGATTGATGAAAAAGACGCCAACCTTCCCGAAAGCAAAATTTTATCGTATGAATGCTTATGTTATTAAGATCAAAGTTCATTTTAATTATTTTTAAAAAAATTTCCCTCTTTTTAGAACATTCTAAATTTTGATTAAAAATATCTTGTTTCTTTGTATCACCAGAACTAGTAAAATAACAAACAAATTTTAGCACATTTTTTCGTATGACACATTAATTTGGAAAATCTTGCAAAAAGAAAAATGATTCTCGAAATTATATTTTTTTTATTAAACTCATGGCAGAAATATTTTTTTATATATATTACCCCCACCCATAAATAATTTCATGAAAACGATAGAAATTCGATCGCATCGGGTTTAGTGATTACAATAGTTAAAAGCACAAGGCTTTGAGGGATGCAAATCATTTTTTTTCTTTTTAATTGGAACCCACACCTGAAAATCAGCTCTGAATTGTAACATACAAAACTCAATAAAACAAAGATATTTTTTAATTTCGAAATGTTTTTATTTGCTTTTAGTTGTTTTTATGAATATGGACAATATTTTGTAAAAGGAAAAATTTTTTCGATGAAAAATGAATTTTATACAATTATTTGTTATTTCTTAATTATAATAGATTTTTACATTTAAGTTGTTAAAATATTATAAAATTAGTTAAAAGCCGCATCCTGTTTCCTATGTCTCCTTATGAGATAGATCTTTTTTAGCGCGTTGTAAATTGTATCATTTTAACTAATCACAAGATCCGCAGTAATTAAGAAATGTAATTTTGTGTTTATAATCGGCCTGTAATTATAAAGTACGGAAAAGCAACTAGAATGGAGTTAAGTTGCATAATTTGAGTTAAGCATTGTTCTCCGCTCTTAAGGCATTTACTTTTGCAAAACACGTGTGGAGACGTTAATTTGATTTTTCAATTTCAACTGAGAAGGATACTACAAGTATCAGTATCATCTTATGAAGTTTATATGATCTTATTTTTATATTAATCTCACTTATGACATTTTTCCATAAATGAATATCAAAATTAGTAATAAAATGAATGGAAATACAAATAACACAGTAAAATGTAATAAATGTACATAAAATTATAGTATTTTATGGACACTTCTGATAAAATTTCATAAGAATGTTACCTATAAATTAATTAGATACTTTTCTCATGAAAAATGAAAGTTAATCTCACTCTTAACAGTCTTATTTTAATTTCTTTATAATATATTTTCCATAAACCATCATAAACGTAAATGTGAAAGCTAAGTACAAAAAAATAATAGAGCGCTGAAAATGTTCCTTAAAAATAACGGGGTAAATAATTTGTTCACTTAAATGTATATTATGTCACTTTTCTCCTTCCGTAGAACAAATTAGCCTCATGGAAACCGTCAATATGTCAAGTGACGCGAATGTTTATGATCTGCTTTGTTTTATTTTCAAATTACAACTTTTCGGCGCAGAAGATAAGATTGGTTCAAAATAATTTAAATAAACATAATAATTTCTGATTTTCTTAAAATATGTTTTGAAAAAATGAAAATTGATAATTAAAAGAATTTCAAATGAGATTTCCAGTTTTTTTGTAAAATAGAAAAAAATGGTCAATTTTACCGACTAAAAAAAACAAGATTTTTAACAAATTTCGAACGTGCAAGGAACGACTAAAAAATGTAAAAAAATACCCCCAAAATACTTTGATCTTTTCTCTTAATAATAACAAACATAAAAATTTGTTTTCGTCAAGTTTGGCGTCTTTTTCATCATGCTATGCTCTTTTTTTTAGCGCTCTCGTGGAGGTATATATATATATATATATATATATACACACACTACTACGAATTTTCGTTTATGCACATTTAACACTTGAGTAAGTTTTCTTCTGTATTCTGTTACACAGATATCCCACATGATATATATATATATATATATATATATATATATATATATATATGGGGGGTATTTTAATACAATGTCTCTTTAGGAAATTGCCAATGAAGGCTCATCAAGCTTACTCCACTTTACTATGTATGAATATCCCTTGAGCAGGGTGGTGTAAACGTTCCCGCTGTCTCTTCCAGCGTCTTTTCTATTCTGATTCGTCCTACTGTTTACTAGACTGCTTCTAACTCAAAATAAAAATCACTTGCTTGGCTGTTATTTCAGCAGTAGATGAGGCTGGCTACAAGAAAAGCATTCATGTCTTTCCCAGCGTATTAGCGTGAAGTCGTCTCAACAGTCGATAATCGAACTCGAATCAAATAATTTTTCCCCATCAGTAACATTTATGCTACCTCTTTTAAGCCTACGACACAATACGCATACTTAAATATGTAATAGTTCGATTCAAAATAAAATATTACACGTTATGTTATGTTTATGAGATTCGGTTTGAACTTATAAAGATGGATTCGCCAATAGGATGTTCAGTGAGTGTTCATTAGGTTTTATGTATGTTTCGATATATGTTATCACCGATTTGTTTTCTCGATTATATTCTTGCGTCTTTCCCACTTTACTGCTCGCGGTCGGTGTTCAAACCCATCGTGATGCTACGATTTTGGATGTCAATGCACCATTGCTTAGGCAGTCGTTGTCGCAAAAATAATCTTCATACACCTTCATTTATCTACAATCTCCTTTCCCGATGTAGCCGTTAGTGGCTATCCGATTTTTTCTTTTATTGATGTTGCTCTATGGAAGTACGGTGGAGTCACGGATAGCGGCTCAGATTGAGGAATCCAAGAGATCAGTCGAGTTCACTGTATTCATTTACGTGGGTTATGAATTCATCTCTCTACTCCAGTTATGAGTAAATAGGAGGAAAGACTGAGCCCTTGATTGGCAACCACACTAGGAGAAGGAAAACTCTGAATTCAAACTACTTGCTGCCTTATAGCTCTGACTGAGATGAGAGACGGTGTAGTTTCATTAGTGATACAAAAGAACCGGCAAGCCATGTCATTATTCTACTCTGAATGTGACCATGAACCGCCATTGAGATATGGAAGGTAGCCCTGTCTACATTGGCGCTAATTGCGCTAATTTAGTGAATATATAATGATCTATGTAACCTCTGACCGTTTATCATTCCTCTTTGTCTCTTCTGCAATCCATACACAAATTATTATAAAGGTTACAAGCTGTTTCCCTTTGCTTTTCATACTTTCAGCATGCCATGTATGCATATATTTTCTTTGAACATATATTGGGACTCAAGGCGTCAGGCAGTTCTTAGATATATGATCCATTTAATGCTCTAGTAATTACATGACTCCTCTTGCCATATTCTATCATTACAAGAATCAAATCAGTTCAAAAATGGAGACATTCCTGTCATATGCCCCTGCTTTCTTCTGCACTTGGGAGATTCTATTTTTCTTGCTTTAAGATATTTTTCTCTATCACCTCGTTTTTTCCTCCTATGTCATCAATTTCTACAAACTAGTAACGTATATAGCTGTTTATTTTCACCATGTTCGCTACGCAACTCACACCTTGGGCTATTTCTTTTTGCTGACGGCCAGGCATTCAATCTTCTTATAATTAGTGAATACTGCATCATTTTGTTTTTCTTTACTAACGTGTCAATGATTTCCTTCACGTTTATGGATCGCCATTATCACAGCATGACCCGGGTAAATTGAGTTGTTTTGGGCATTATTTTGCCGTATTGCGCTAAACTTACTGACCAGTACGTTATTCAGCGTAAAGGGAAAAAAACAAAATTCACTATCCACTCGGCTGCTAACAATATGCCAGCACTCATTACAAATCTCAGATTTGCTTTTGTAAACGCCAAAAAAAATGTAGGTTATCGTGAAAACAGAGGAGAATGTATGTAGAACTGTGACCGAATGAAATAAAGCACAAGGAAATGTAAAACCATGAAAAATATCCCCTCTTAGGATTCCATTATATAAAGCAAACAAGAAACATTTTTTTTTTTTCTTAATAGATTATCATGGTTCTTCAGTTTCGCCATCTTAACATTTATACCCACCATGTTTTTTTGTTGGTCCCCATCAGCGTTTGATCGTCTGCGTCGCTCCTCTATAAAAAGGAGTCCGGATTAAAAAAAAAATGTATGGTTATTTTGATTTGTATATATTTTTAATGAAATGGTATTTTGCTTGTTATCACACTTCCCGACAGTTTTCCTTTCATCTAATGCCAGATATGTTTACGCAGCCTGTCTTTTTTTAAGGAGTGTCATTCCAGTTTAGAAGGAAAAACACGTGCATCGTAATGCACACACGAACACACCTAAGATATATAGATATTAACATTCATGTACAAACATTTCTTGAGTCGGGGACATTTTGAATAAACGCCAATATTATCAAAACTCACGCTAAAATATTGATATTCCCAGAATTAGCTGTTTTCAATTACACACACACAAACTAACTATATATATATATATATATATATATATATATATATATATATATATATATATATATATATGAGTATGTGTAAAATAGGTAACACCTGATAAAATAAGTAGTAAATTATTGGAGTTTGACGCATTTAAAAACGTGAAATTTTTTTGTACTCAGTAGTTAAAAAAATAAGACCCAAAATAGTTCATATGTAAAGAAAAGTTCGAATGACGTCTTTCCGACTTGAATTTTCACTGATCCACCGCTAGTCATCATGAGATAAATCTGAACTGTGTAAATTGTCTGATGATGAATAATATAACAAATAATAGGCAAACAAAATAGATTTAGTTAAATCTGATGACCGGTGTATCTCCGACTAGAAAGGATAATTATTTTGAATTATATATATATATATATATATATATATAATATGAACTATTTCTGGTAATTATCTTAATATATTTTTTGTTTATATGTTGTTTTTAATAGATAAAAATATTTAAGCAAATGCTGTGTTTATATTAAATAGTATTAACTTCATTTACCAGCCTGAATATCCGAGAAATTTCATAGAAAACATATGGCCTCTGACAGAAATCGAACCTGTATCCTACACGGAACAGTCATATAGCTAACCAAACGCTTTCTCTGTAATTAAATGGTATAGCACGCCCCTCTATATGCCTGTTTCGTGTAGGATACAGGTTCGTTTTCTGTCAGTGGATACGTTTTCTATGAACTTTCGTGCACATTCCAGCTATATATATATATATATATATAGCTAATACTGTTTATTATAAACAGGCCATTTACATAAATATTTGTATCTCTAAAAATAACATACACAGAAAAATATATGTGTGTGTCTGTGTGTGCGGTAACAGAAGGATAAAATGTGTGTAATGCGTTTTGTCAGCTAAAAGAATTTTATGAAAATAAAATAAAGTTCTTATTCATAGTTTTGTATAGGATTTCTTGCACAGGTCTCTTGTATGTTAATCCCAGTAGTATTAATTTCGTTTTGAAGACATATGAAAGCCAGCCCAGTAAAACCTCCACACAGCTAGAAAGTTACCAGCATGCATGTATGTCCGTTGTGTCAGAAGATAGCATCCCTCCAACAAGTATTGAATGTTTGCCACAAAGTGCGTGAGGGGCGTTGTCATGTTAAACATTTACGAGCCATTACAGAAATAGTCTCAAGGAGTCTCCAAACAATCCGATAGTAACCTAATAAGAAGCTGATGAATTTCATCAGAGCAAGGAAAAAGATAAAAACAGTACAGAAGAAAGCTTCCGTTTTCAAGTTTACCTTGAACTATAATAAATATAGACAGTTAGCGAAAATTCTCAGTGGAAATAATACAGACTCAGTTACGTCCGGAAATGATTATTTATTCGGGAAAAGACCATGCAAGTCATGTCCGAATTAAGAGTCCCTTTGGGAAGAACGAACAAAGACCACGAAAAGAAGCTTAGAAAATATTTGCATATTGTAGTGGAATACAAAAGACGGGGTTAACGAACTCAATGTGAAACGACTGAAAACGAACGCTGAAATTTCGTTGGGGGGGGGGTCACTATACAAGATGCTGTCAAAATTAGGAGTAACAGACTTGGAAAAGATAAACGCAATTCGTTCAAAAAACAATGGCAATAGAAGAAGCCTCTAGATCATTATGGCTTAAAGGATTAAGTGGCTGGTGGTCAGTAAGGGAGGGGAAGGAAGTTAGAGTTGAATTTTTTTTTTCGAGGGAACTGGAAAGTGGGTCTTGAATATGTCCTACGACTACACTCGACAATGGAGTATCTTCTAGGGGACAGAGTTATGGAACATTGTTGCATACGTGTGAACTGTTAAGATCTAGCACCGTTTTCACTCCTTAACAGGGTTACATTTTTTTTTAGAATGTACATATGTAGAAAGGTATTTTTTTTGATTGGATGATTAATATGAATGGAAATAAGGGATCTTTACACCCGAAAATATTAATTCCCTGCGACACAAAAAAATTATAATTACAAAATTTTACACCAAATTCTTCCAGATCGAGGTCATTCCCTTGCACTTCTGTTAGATTAAAATTTGCGATCGCCTCAAATGTGAGCGACTTGGGTGCGCTATTTCTAAGTATGGGGTATACGTAGCTATAAAGTCAAATCAGATTTTTTTTCTTTTTAAATTGCGAAAAATTTCGTGTACCACGAATATCATACACACTTACGAAATGTGAATACCTCTTTGAGTTTTGGTAATTTTTCATTCAGTGGGTTGAATTTGTTGCGAGACAATGTAAACAATTTTTGATTTAAAATTTATAATTTCAAAGAAGTGCCAAAAATTTAATTAAAAAAAAAAAACTTTGATTTAAAATTTCTTGGGGTCAATTAATATTTGTGATAAGTAATTTTTCTTATTTGGGATGAATTAACAGAAAAGAATCGGTTTCATGACTGTGTTTATATATATATATATTGGTGAGGTGGGTAAACAAAGATCCTTACTTACCACTTCAAGCTGAGCGCGTCGGCATATTCCGTAACAGAACAAAACCGTTTCTACGTTTGCCTCCTTTTTTATGGAAGAGTGTAAATTGCTGTTGAACAGGAAATTATCCGTGATTGGACAATAGATTGCGAAGAGGAGTCGCGGTGTGCGATAAAAAAAATGCGGAAAGTTGTAGTTTACGTATCGCACAAAAAGAAGCTACTCGGTTGGTATGATGTTGAAAGGACCTTAAAATCACTAATGAAGCTATAAACATCACTGATGATATGTGCCGAAATATTAAACAGATGTATTTCATGAAATATCTATGTAGGAGAGGGAGATAAAATATGAGCGAAAATAGTTGACAATAATCATTCGAGAGGAAACAGTGAAGTCGTTATAACGCGTAATTTTATTTCATATTTTCTGGCATTCGTCTAGACGCAAAAATTCTTCTGATTTCTTTTGCAAAAGCTTTTTTTTATGACTGTTGTTCTAAATATTCCACACTACGGTAAGAGGAGATTTAACAAATAATATCTTAGCGTAAAAGTCAGTTTACTTTATATACATTTTCAATATATTAACGTTCTCTTTTAATAAAAATAGCATTTTTTTAAGTCGAGAGTATGATTAGATTCATCACGATGTACGATGCATTTTAAAATATTTCTTTGGTATTCATACAATCTTTAATTTATGTTCCTCGAAGTCTCACGTTTATTGATTTTGTGCCGAACAATTTTTACATTCATTAAATCAATAAATGTAGAAACCTGTATGCATACAAGGAAAAGATAAGTACCTTGGGAATCTAGTTTATCGATATATATATATATATATATATATGACTGTAATTTTTTTTAATATATCCCACATGGTAATAGAGAGGAAAATGTTGAAAATGCAACTGTAGTTTTAAAGAATATTTATTTCAAGTAACTTTTAGGGATTTACAGTTAGATTTTCAAAATTTAAATTGAGAAACGTGTGGGTATGAGATTTTCTGTTACCGAACCGAGTAGAGAAACGATTCATGTAGACAAATGGTAGCACCGTTTGCTACATGTTTAATATGCAGTGTATGTATGTGCATATTTGGTCAGGAACCTATTCTTTTAAACATCTTTCATTAAATATGGCAGATAAGTAAAATATATATATATATATATATATATATATATATATATATATATATATATATATATATATATATTACTCCTCACCCTCTCTTTTCATTCTCTTTCTCCTCTGTGTTTGAGCATGTGACCGAATTGATAGGATTTTCACTTTTCTTGGTCCGAAACTCATTTCATTGTCGATTTGTCAGGAAGCCGATTCTTGCTGTTAACTACTTAATAAGGCGATGACAGCATCTGGAAAGTACCTGAAAACAATCTTATGGTTTGACCCAAGTATTGTGAATGAAATCGCAAGTCATCGTGGCCGAGAGTTTGAGCATAGTGACTTTGTTGTGAATGTTAATCACGCCAGGTCCGCTATGCGTACTTGGGGTATAAATGACAAGTGGTCGCCGTATGTGTTGAACAAACACAAATGTTGCAGGTGTCTGCTAGTGGCCCTATTCAGACTGGTATACTCGGATACGAGCGATCATCATCATCATCATCATCATTATTATTATTATTGTAGTAGTTATTATTTTAGTAGTAGTACTAGTTGTAATAATAATAATAATATACTGTGAATGTAGACATCAATACTGCATTGCTATAAACACGACGCGATCATCACACCCTTTTCACTGCTTTATCTTTCGGGGGCCATATACACACCACTAAGCGCTTATAGGATGCGAAGCACTTTTTAGATTGTTTTTAATGAGTTTAATTGTTTTTTTTTTCATTTCTATTTATTTTGCTGTTTGAATATAATTATTTAATCTATATACTTCGTTCGAGCATAAATTATGGAATTTGAAATCAATTTTATTGATTTAGGCTATTGCTTATTGTTTAGTCATTTGAATTTTCTAATAGTTTTGTAGATCTCAAAAAAAAAAAGAAGATGTTTTTAATTATGCTCAACCCCCCCCCTACAAGGCTGGTGGGCCAATTGAGGTAGATTATTACAGAGTAAAAGGCAAATATTATGCCGGTATGTGTAGAAGATAATGAATAACCCTAGACTTGAACAGGGCATAACCCGTGATTGGGGAAGCATCCTCTTGGAAATCGGTTCCAAGAAGCAGTGGTTGGTGGGATGAATGTGCTCAAGTGGCAGTTACATCTAATCAATGCAATACGAAGGGAAAGAATGTCCGTGGCATTGTGGATGTTTGCTGTGAAGAGTAAGACTGATGGAATAAAGGAGTGTGGCTCATTTGAACACCTTCCATGGAAATAGCGACAGAGCTGCGAGAGGCTTGCGAAGTCTCATCTGTGAGAAATGAGTTGTAGAATGGAAAACCATATTTCACCCATAAAGACGAGAAGATGCTTTTGGGTTCTGGCGGGAGTGGAAAGCGAAAACTGTGCAGCTCATGTCAATATACAACAGCAGTACTTTCTCTTAGGTCTGATCTGGCTTTGGCAAAAGTAGAGGATAGCAGGAGTAGTCAGGTTCCGTACACGCAAGCCATTGGGTGGCATGCCAGTGGGTGGCGTGCCACTAGCGTTTACCGCTTGTGCCCCGCTATCGGAGCGCCCGCGTGTTCGTCTCAGCAAGGTTACCAGAGGATCGCTATCGTTGACATTGGCGGCCAACCAGCGGGTCACTAACGGCTTGCGTGTAGAGTTCTTCTTGAGAGCAATACATGGAACCGTCAATTTTCCAGCATCTTTAATGATGGATTGTATGTAAGAGGTCTGGACTGAGTTTAATTCCCAATACGCTCTCCAGTCACGGGTCCTCCTTGAGGAAACATCTGTTCATCTCGATACTTTTGGATGGTGGATGATTACTAGTTCGATTTTGAAGGTGACTAGCCCGTTTCCTCTCACTGAGCTGTTAAACGAGGTATCAGCTGCCAAGCTCTGGTCATCTAGGCTTTTGGAGGTGCACCCATGTACCTTTGTACGATCAGCATAGATATTCGCAAATTATAGGAGTATAGTCTTAAACAGACAATTTACTTAATGTAGGAAGAAGGGTGAACCTTGCGGGAAACCTGCGTTGATTGCTTGCGACTCGGGGAGCCGGAAGTTAACATTTACCTTCAGGAAGTAGTTTAAAATTAAGAAGATTCTTCCAATGATTCGATAGCTAAAGAATTTGGACAGTAACACTTTATGGCATTTCATGGGGCTTTATTCAAAGCCCTATGATATATCGAATGTTATTGTTCTTGATGTATATTAGTAGCCTATGGCTTCACTGATTATATGAGTGACCACTGTTAGGATACCAGCTGTGGACCGGGCTGATCGAAACCCGCTCAAGAGATTGTTCCAATCAACAAACTGCTTCTTGATTGTACCTTCAAAGTATTTGCTAATGACACTGAGAAGACTGCTGGGTCTATACACTAAAGAGGTTGAGCGATCACTCGCATTCTTGAAAACCGAGCATATACTTAACACCTTACTTGGGAAGGATGTTTCTTTCAAGTAATAGTTAAATAATTTCGCAAAGATCGGGGATAACTCCGGATTAATATTCTTAAGAAAAACCACTGGAATTTGTCTGGACCGGTGACCTTCTTAGGTTTAAGATATTTTATAATGTTGACACTTCCCAGACTGTAATGAATCTATAAGTGCGATTGTTCACGGTGAGAGGGGTAAGTCGGGACGGATTTCTGCATTTTGAAATGATCTTTTATTTACGAGTTTATATATTTCTGGTATATTTTTGCTTCTATTCTTTCGTCTAGGCAAAATTACGTCGATTGAAAAAATAGTTTTTTTGCTGTTTCATGTTATTATTGGATTGTATTATTTTTTCTTTCGAAGTTCCATATATAGTAATTTATTAAAGCAGCTTAGACGTGGCACAATGTCAAGATAAGGAGCACGAAATAATAAGATAAGGGACAGCAAAATTGTCCAAATCGTGTAGCAGCGTGGGATAATTGTCCATCCCACAAAATATTTAATATCAAAAAAAAAAAAACACTAGATTAATTGAGTTTTTTTGTGTTTTTTTTTCATGTTTTCGGGAAAGACGTTTCGCCATCTTGACACCATTTGTCGTTAGAATCAATGAAAAACCGTTTGAGTTATTCAGTTAGAAAATGAAGAGGTTAAAATCTTTTGGTGTCATCCCTAGTATGTCTTCCTAACTGAGCAATGGCCAGATGAACAAGTTCACTCAGTAATAACACCGATATTCAGACGATGGCTCCCATCTTCAAACTGCAGTTAAGAACCATCAATAGAACAGTGAATAAGTTTAAAAAAGATGGAAAAGTAGAAAGTAAATCGAAGTCACAACTGCAAGAGCGATCATCATTTCAACATAAAGCTAAATACATTCTTATTGTTCACAGTAGAGTCGAATGGTGTTATAAAAATTTTGAAGATTTCCACTAGGATATCTTTAATTATTCCTAAGTTACAACGGTTCAAAGCTTAATCTAATAATTGGAAGTTTTTGCTGATACACCATATATATATATATATATATATATATATATATATATATATATATATATATATATGTGTGTGTGTGTGTGTGTGTGTGTGTGTGTGTGTGTGTGTGTGTGTGCGCGCAAAATATATAGAAAATAGGAAAGAACTCGTTAGGTAAATAATCCAAATTTCTTTAGTATTTTTGTTATTATTTTTAAAAAACAGTGCTCCATACAAAAGTAGAGCCTAAATATAATCTTATAATAATATAAGAGTTCTCATGTTTTGAAACATGAGAACTCTTATGTAGCGATAATCATATTTTTAAATAGATAATTTTATAAATATATATAGCTGTGTTGAGTTATGTTGAATGGCTTCTTAGTTTTTATTTACCTTGTTTTTTCTAGTTTATTACATTATGTTATGTTCGTTTGTCGCAAATTACATTTTAGTGTGTTTCTGTGTTTACTAGTGATTGTTTCTGTTGTTTTGTTTTTTTTAATCTGAAAGATGCTTTCAGTCGATCTATATCTAATTTTCTGTTTAATATTCTGTGAATGTTTTGGGAATTTTTACATCATTTTGGGAGATGCTTTTTGATGTATTTCATGACTGCTTTTATATTTTTTTTATTGTCCAATGGACATGATGCTTCTATTTCTGTTACCGTTCTGTTTGATGTAAATGTTCGTTTTTATTTTTATTTCTTTCCGAAAAAAGAATTTATTTTGAACATTTGGTCCCTTTGGGATTTTTTTGCATAAAATGGATGAATATTTGGGGGATGTGTATTTCGTGGGTTGTAATTCGGTTTTGGAAATAGGTAGTCTCTACTTTTCTAGATTTTGAAGATTACATCGAAGAAATCTACCACTTGTACTTTTATTTTAATGCCGACTTCAAACATTGTTAGTGTAAAAATCTTTATAATTCTTTTGGAATATTATGCGTTTTTACCTGTTACAATTTCTTTGTATTACGAACAGCTGCCTTGTCCTGTAGAGTTCAGTGCATTTTATGTTAATTATATTAGGTAATTTGTATAATATATGTGTGTTGCATCGTGATTGTCTTTTCCTAAGAGATGGTGCAAACTGACCCTACTGTACTATACAGTCGAAAAAAACATACTACGCGCCTACGCCAAATTGCAAAATACAATGACGACAATTTCCCATCGCACACACTATATATATATATATATGAAAGAGAAATACTTTTGAAAGTCGGGATAACCTAAATTGTTAAAACACGTCAGTTAGTTTCGCATGTTCAGGATTCCAGTTGTAGAATAATCCTACCACGCGGAACTTGTCGAGGTGCAACAATTCTGTCAATAAAGTTTTGAGCATTCTATCTTAATTTGAGGAGTAGAAGGTTCTCTTTCTATACCTTGTGTTGCATAAAATTATATATATATATATATATATATATATATATATATATATATATATGTGTGTGTGTGTGTGTGTGTGTGTGTGTGTGTATGTGTGTGTGTGTGTATGTATATATATATGAAATTTAAAAATAAGATGAAATAGAAGTTTAAAATCGTATCTGTTAAAAAGTGCTCAATATCAATCTAAAAAGTCAAACCTATTGAACGATTTAATAGTCTAAAATTGTAAAAAGGCTGAATGGAACACTACCGCTGTTTAAAGGGCCAAGGTCTCATCTGGTGGTTAATTCAGACAAATCATTACGTACAACACCACAGGGACTTAAATTTCTTGAATTTTTTTTTATTTACAACTTCATCCGAATTTGTATATAGCCTTAAAATAAGGCAAAATATCAGCACATGGGTAATGTGACTTTGGTGCTATACGAACGCGGATAAAGTTGGAAAAGCAATTTTTCCAGGCCGCCTCCCCTCATTATCCCGATGCAGCATTAAGCAATTTAAGTCCTTGTGGTGTGTACGTAATGATTACGCTGAATTAAACAACTGATGAGTCCTTGGAGGTCGAAACCGCGAACCCGTGTTCCATTCAGCATTTTACTATTTTACAGCACATACACACACACATATATATATATATATATATATATATACATATATATATATGTGTGTGTATGTGTGTGTGTGTGTGTTGATCCTCACAATGTTGATCTGATGGTACTGTTGTAATCGTTAAAAATGTGCGCCATAGTGGCTCCTGTTCTCTTTAAATTGTACAATAAATACCTCGCTTTCCTTCTCGAAAATACTGTTCTAAAGTTCCACTATCGGCCTATTAGCCTTCTACCTTATTTTTGCCAAAATACTAGAGGCACTAATCACATCTAAATTGGTTAAGTATTTCACATCTTTGGGTCTCCTCTCAAAAAAGCAATATAATTTTCCTGCTCTAGGTCAACCGCTGATTTATTAATGATTATTGATCAAAGTCTATAAAGCTTTGGAATTTTCGAAAGCATTCGACAGGATTTGGCATGCAGATTTTATCCACACACACACACACATATATATATATATATATATATAAAGTTGCCCTAGCATTAGCTTTCGCACAAATAACACAGAAAAACTTTGTACATTATTTACATTATTCGGACTATTTTCCTCATCTTTGCCATATTTATCACAACGTTTCGGTCGTTGTACACTTCGACCTTCTTCAGGTGGTTGGAACGTCGAACTCAAATCTTTATTTCGCTCGCTTACGTAGACTGTCCTAGTTCCACGTGCCATGTGTAATGGATATCAGTTGTCAGTTATCTCATCTAACTGTTAATTCACCTCTCCACTGTCTTAACCAGGTATCGAACTCACAACTCTTTGGGTCCTGTCACTGGATCTACCCAACGTCTTTATCCACTGTGCCACGTGTCCTTGAGTTCAATACCTGTTTAAAGCAGTGGAGAACTTGGAGAGGTGAATTAACAGGAGATAACTGAATATATTGTTGACTTTCCATACGACATTAAACAAAACGCTAGGAAGGAAACTCCAGTCAATACTAGAAAGAGATATAACAGTGGATTTGGGAAGACTATATACCTGAAATAATATTCTAAGAGAAAGTTTTTATAAATTTGAACAGATAGTAACACTAATATTTCGTTTAATGAATGTCAAATAATAAATCTCATATCATTAAAATTAAATTCTTGCCTGTTATGCAGCTGCATCTCAAATGAAATTTGTCTGTTTCTGTCAACGACAAGCAGGAAGTATATTTGGTGCTAAATAACGTTTTCTTCAGATATCATTATCTATGTAATCCAGGAAAGAATGAAAAGTCCATATTGTTTGCCAGACAATAACTGAAATGCTGCTTTGTTTGGTGACGAGATGCAGGCCTGGACAAACAATTTTCAAGGACAGAGATTTTCTTGATGCAATCTTCTTTTCAGAAAAAGTGAAAACCTGCAAGTAAAGAAAGTATTGTTATTTTTTATACTTTGTAGAGACTATCGGATTGTTCATTCCAGCATAAAAATAAAAGGAAATGAAGTAAACATGGGTGGTTGGTGTTCTGGATTAGTTTCTCTTTCTCAAGCTGATGTTTGAAATTGGCTGATTCTCCTGTTTAGAAGGAATTTGGTGGAGAAAGACAGTCTTTCTTCAGATTGACAATGACGCCGAAGAGTACAAGGAGCTTGGTAATTGTGGCATTACCTACTTGAAATTATCTCTAATTGAGCAATAGAATATTTCTGGTTATGCAATTGGCAATCATCACAAAGTTATTAGTAAAAGAGATTATTGGATTACCGCCGCCTGGTGATAATCACGGGCGACGATATTTTAATTTACCGCCCCCTGACAATAATTACAGGCAGTGTGAGATTTGAAAGTATCCAACTCTTTCTCGGTGACTTTTTATAGGGAAAAGACGTATTCGTTTCGCTACCGCAAATATAATTACCTCAACTGCAGACACTGAATGCTGCTTTGACTGTTCACATAAGATTTCATTTCTTATTTTTCTTTTTTCGAAAATCAATATATTTGTTAATATTTTTGGTTTGAAATCTATGTTTTATTTTCCCTTGTGTGCGTGTCAAATATACGAGGAGCTTAGACATTACAGGAGATGTGTCGAAGTACGCAACAAGATATAACATTGACGTAAAAATAACACGAAAAATTTGAATGAATGAATATCTATGCATCATCATCAGCATCATCATCATCATCATCATCAATCCCATGTTCTGATATGAACGTAGTAACGCTGACAGGCTAGCAACTGAACAGTTCCCTTCCGATATCTGGGCTTGCGTGCGTAGACCTCGCGTAGCCCATCCCTCAACAGGTCAACCACAGTGGATATCAAATGTCCACATTCTTCATGGACAACTTGCATTTGATTCAGTTGGCGGAACCGCCGCATTGATAGTTAGCTTCAGCCGAGGAAGCCTTCCGAGCGTGGATATCATGTCATTATGAGACAGATAGTGCACATATCTATGGAACCAAGTCTACAGGTTGTGCTATATATTCATCCGCTCTTTTAGTGCGACGTATGACGATAAATTTCACCCAGCATCTGACCAAGAGATTGGAGATAGGAGGAGCATGGAGACAACACTTAATTGCTTTTGTTGTCAGGTCTCCCTAGACACAAGTTGGGTTCCAGCTCTGGGAAAATAGTGTATTGATTTTTGTTTGGTGGTTCACTATACAAGTGCAGTAATACATTTTATAGCAAAATTACGATCAATACAGCACTAAAGTAAACAATATATTTTTCATAAAATTATCAGCAATACATTTTATCATCTACAAAGTATATATCTAGTACCTCCAATAATTCGCTAAAAAATCAGTATAACATAATGATAAAAGGTCTGAAACTTAATAAAAACAAAGTTTCATCGGTAAAATGTTTGTTATTATTAAGAGGGAAAGAACAAAGTATTTTTTTAAATATTTAAAAAAATATTTTATTTTTTCTAGCACGTTCTAAATTTGGGTAAAAAATCTCGTTTTTATTTTGTTAACTTTGTAATACTTGTGGTAATGGCCATTTTAATGTAGCAGTTTCAGGAGAAAAATCCATTAATTTGGAAATTCTTGCAAAAATCGAATAATTGTCTGATTTTAATGAAATTTTCAGGACTTATTAAAAAAATGAATGAATTTATTAATGAAATTTTTATTTTGAAAATCTTGGAAAAATATTTTTTTTTACATCTGTTTCCTCCCCATAAATTAATTTTATGAAATTTTCTAGAATATTAAAGTGTACGCATTTTTATATGACTTATAAGCAGGAATCCTTGGAGAAATTAAATCATCAATTTTTTTTTCACAACTACTGCCAACTTTTTAAAATTCTGCTTCAAATCGTAAAATAAAAACTGCAATAAGCTATCTAATTATCAAATTACATAGGCTTTTATTTGCTTTTATAAATAATATGCATTAAGGACATTATTATCTACAGAAAAAAATTCGATGAATAAAGAATTTCTACAAGGATTGTTTGCAATTATCTTTTAGGTTTTCATTTTTCTTTAATTATAAAAAAATGTTTTAAAATTCTTCCAAGCAGAATGTGGGGTCGGTTATTAAGTTTTTAAGTGAGGACTGTATTCAGTAAGCGAAAATTAAAAGCTTAATACAAATAATGCTACCAAAACTTTTTACCATGATTAAAAATATTTTTTGTGCGTCAAAATTTTATATTTTTTTAGAATATCTCATAAGTGACATTATGGTTAAAAGGTCACGTGTTTCAAACCTTGTCTCCTCCTTTGGGAAAGCCTCTTGACATTTAAAGGTCTTATTTCACTCTCAGTTATTAAATTAAAAATTAAATTGAGATAATAAAATTATCTCATTTATCAATTTAAACAATTAATAACTCAGTGAGATATTTTAATTATTAATATGATAATAATTTTATTAGTTATTGTCTCAGTTATTAAATTAAAAATGTATTAACTTAATGTAATATTAATAATAAATAAAATTATTTATCATTATCATAGCTATTAAATAATAAAAGTGTTGAAGCTTAAATAAGCATGGAATAATACAACACAAAATGTACGTTAACAAAATGTATTGAAACAAAGAATAGGTACACAATATTTACAGTTAGTTTGGTATATTCTTGGGAAGACTGTTCCTGCATAATGGGTTGACTAAATCGCAGTCGGGCAGAGTCTCTGGATTCAATTTCTTAATCTCTACTATCTTCCCCGTCTTCCGGTACCAACCCATATTTATATGGTCGGTAGTCCGCTTATGTAAATTAGGTGTATCATACACAACAAAAAGGGATAGAGGTAACACAATAATGTAAGAAATTGTTATAGTATTTTAATTTATTATAAGAAACAAAAACAAATAACCGTTATATCACTTTTGATAAACCATATTAAACCTGTCAACATATTCATCCATCAAATTATCGATGGAGACGTGAAAATAATAAAATCACGTTGTCAAGAAATGTTTGTCTAAAAAAATTTATGCTATAAATGTTCAAGAAATTTCATGAAATATATATGTCCTCCGACAGAAATCGAACTTGTATCCTACACGTAATCGTCATATAGCTTAACATGCTATACTTTTTAGCTACAGAGGAAGCATCTTGTTAGCAATTTCGGCTTAGTGCTTTTAAACTACAAATTTCCCAAGATATCAAAGGACACATATTTCCTATGAAATTTCTCGGACATTCAGTTCGATAAATGTTGTTAATACTGTTTATTATAAACAGAGCATTTACTTAAATATTTTTATCTATAAAAAATAACGTATAAACAATAAATATATTGAAATAATTGTCGGACTTTGTCCATTTCATAATATATGTAGAGGAGTAAATCAGTAATTATGTTACGTAAAGTTGTACAAATACAATATATATATATATATATATATATATATATATATATATATAGAAGAGAAAGGAAAATAATTTTCAGGATACGCACAAGAGCATACTCCCTTATATTCATCGGTTCCCAGGTATTTCATTCGGTGAGAATATTCCAGATAAAGCCGCTTCTAACGTTAAGTTTCATTACCATATGTACGCAAGGAAAGGCCCCTAGGCAAGTAAGCATTGATCGCCGGCAGATGGCACTGTTGTTTTTGACGCAACTTGCACGCAGATCTTGATGGCCCCGAGACATAAGCAGAGAGGTATCCGCAGAGTCTGAGAGAACTCAGAATCTTAGAATGCCATCTGTGGTTGAATATTTCGTACAACCCTTAAGGAATATTATTGGTTGGATGGAATTCATAGCGTTAGAAGAAACTGACAAATTCCAAGGAAGAATGGCATTTGAAGATGAGGACTGAAACGAAATCCTTCAGAATCGACGTGAGTTATATGAAGGGAATATTGAACAGGGAATATATATCTGAGATCGGGAGTTGTTAGTATGTGCGTGAAGATGTATTCAGATCTATGATACGTACCTAAAAAATTAGGAAGTAAAATTTGTATGTGCATATCCATGAAACACAATAGAAAGAATGCATGGTTAAATATATGATATGTGACATTAATATTCCTAGAATGTCATTCAAAATGAAAAACAAATTGCTTTTTTGGTCACTGTCTTATAGAACTCCACAAGCGCTTCACTTTAATGTTAACTAAAGCCAATCGTCACCACATAATAAAACTTTGCTTTAGGAAGATCCTTCAAGAAATTAAATTATTAGATGCTCATTTATATCTTTAAACTGAGTGTACGTAATGTCACACTCGGTCGAGATTTTCATGTGGTATGTGTTTTGGACGGCCCAATTCTAACGTCATCGTGATCACCATCAAAGCCTTTCCTGAATCTAGTGTTTCACTGAAAAAAGTCTGTTTCTATACCGTATATATTAGAGTGTTCAGGAAAAAAATTCCCGAATTAATGTATTTAAGCACTGTTTAAATCAATCAAAAATCCAACAGAGCATCTATACAATTCCGCTATCAAATTTTAATATGCCTTTATGATAAAACTTCAAAAACATTTTGAATCCAGTTTCTCCTTCTAATTTGCAAGGGAATGACATCTGGCTTAAAACCGCCATGATATTTGAAAATGTGATAGTGGGCGAGACATCAAAGAAATGTGCTGGGTGTGGCAAAGTTTTGTATCCAAAATCGATATGCACTGCAGTATTAACCTGGTAACCTGTGACCGAGACATGAAGCAGAATTGGAACTCGTCGATTATCCAATGCAGGTTGCATTTTGCTTTACTAAATTTGCATTTCATCCACTTGTGGCAGTGATTCTTGACATTCGTCAACGAATACGCCAACGGCGGACCACCAGAGTCACCCTAATCTTTTGTTTGTGCATTTTCTTATGTCCTTCGTCATGATCAAGCCATTGAGAAGATCCATTTTTCAACACAATTACTGTTCGATCGTGAAAGATGCCATTCGTATTTTTCAGATGCAGCAACAAAACGACTTGAAATCGTCAACCGAGTTCACGTAAAACCTATTTAGTGAGGTTCTTCACTTTGCCAATTTCCTTGATATTATCCGATATTGCTGAAATACAGAAAGTGTTTTCAATCGTTGTTTTTTCAATAGCCAATTGACGTGTTCTACCAGCCGGAACTTCAAGAGTCGTATCCTCACTACGGAACTTCAGGAACAAAACAAAACAAGTGCAAGTGAACCTTCAGTCCATGCTATCTTAATGCTGGCAACCACTCTTACCAATTTTAATCCAGGCAAAAAATGAAAACGCATCTCTTCTTCTTTTATGTTGAAGATGACGGGCATATGATGTTTTAAGTTATATTCTGATTATGTGTCCCAACACCACTTTACATCAGTAGAACAAATCAGGTCAGGCGGGAATCCTTCACTCATTGTTTTCTTAATTATGACCAAGATTTAACTTATCCCAAAAAGTAAACAACGCGTCTCTTCTTTATTCATGTTTAAGATTTAAAATTAATAAAAAGGAAACTTTAATCATTAGGAATGAGTAATATATATATATATATATATATATATATATATATATATATATATATATATATATATATATATATATACGATTAAGCAAGTACCGACTACATGATTACTGTAGTTCTGGGTGTGGCGATAAACTACACCCGGAAGCAGATCCTCTGATCGGGATATTTGTTAGGATGAGGAGCGTGGAACCACCTCTTAATTGATGTTGTTCCCAGGTGTGCCTTACTCCAGGGTGTTAGCGCTTGTAAAGTCCCAGCTAAGGGCAATTGGTGACCCCCACAAAAAAAAAAATACAATGAATGTATAAAAATATATTATAGAAAAATACCAACAATACAAATTTATGTATAATTACCATTACATATTTATATTAAAATAAATAACGTTTATTGCAAAATGAACAACAATACATGTTATCTGTTGTTGAAGGAATACAATTGCGTTTAAAATATATTTAGTTGAAGCCATAAAATTATTTGAAAATATTTAGATTTCAGCATTAAATAAGCCATAGAAAATTCGACATGCCGGTAAACAAAATCAACCAATCAACATGAAGGAACTATTTCATAACATTTAGCCATATAATACCATACAATTTCTTAAAAGAATTAAACTGTATTTCATAATATAAGTTCAAAACAAAACTACAATATAAAACACGCAGATCACCACCTCTAGTCAACACAAACATATATATGCAACAAAGCTGAGTATCATCTACCATGTATTCAATTGTGAAAGCAGAATAACATACAACATATTTATATTACGTGCAGACTTCCAGAAAATTAAATTTTGGCATAAAATAAGCCATGAGTATTTGATATGCGGTTAATCAAACAACTCAATCAATGAAAAAACTGATGACTGCGTTCATTGGAGCGTAAGACACTATTAGTTCTGGTCCGTCGAGTGTATGTCGGATCGTGTTAATATGTATAGTATAAGAAATCAATTTTATTTTTTCTCTGATTTTCTTTGTAAAAATTAAGAGTGAAATAAGTAAAATGTTATTTAAAATATTTAGTGTTATTCTGCATCATTATTTAGAAACAGCTGGTAAAGATCTTTTGGATTTTCCGAATTTTGGGAAAGGAAAAAATAGAAATAAGGAGAGAAAATATAAAATAATTCCCGCGTCCTTCTCCCGGTGATGCTGTTTAGGCATATTAAAAATGGTCTGGTTTGTTTATGTTTGGTTTTTGACCTGCCTCATTAATAGAGCCGTAGCAATATATATTACCTCGTGTGAAAATTAAAACGCTTTTTGTTTTTCATTTATCTCTTAGGGGGATTCGCACATGTCGTAAATTACTGTTTCCTGCGAGCGGGCAACATAAGCTAAAAGGCGGCAGCATCCCTTAGATACAAATGATGACTGCAGAAAATCCAGAAGCATCCATCTTTAATAACAATAAACTTCCTGGTATTGATAAGGGAAGAAGGTCCTTCATCAAGACCAACCAACATACCGGTATTGAGAAAGAAGAAAAATTATGCCCGAAAAATTCCACCCAACCCAAGGTCGGAGAACGTCAAGTGACAAACTATATTTTAAAGAATCTTTATTCCATGCAAGAGAACTGTAAAAAAGTTTTTTTTGGGGGGGTTAAATACTTATTTTTTTTATCCAGGTAAATTGACTCTTATCAGAGGAAATATATGTACAGATTTGGTATTTAAGGAGCCAAGTAATTAAAGGTACTGAAAAAAAGTTCTGCAGTAATCTTATTCATAGAGGAAGAGAAACTTGTCAATGATTTTCTTTTGTCAATGTGATAGTTTATAATCTGTTTTTCTTTAGCTTAGAGGACGACAGATTAATTTGGCCAACTACTCTCCGTCTTTTGATTTCTTTTTTCCATATGATTTAATCATTATATTTTCATTTGTAATTATTTTTTAATATTGGAGATTTATTAATTTTTTTTTTCTTCAGAAAAAAATAAACGCCGAGGCATCTCTCTATTACTTCTGTTCCTCGTTCACTTTTAACCTATTTTGCAACTAGGTCGGGAATGCATGTTTTGGGAAAAATAGTTTATATTGTAATTTTTTTAGCGGCATTCCAAGTAATATATATATATATATATATATATATATATATATATATATATATATATATATATATATATATCCTTGGATGGCAACTGGTCTAGGAGAAGGACAACTCTGAATTCAAAACCTGCGGAGGGTCGTTTGGGAACCTTGTGGCATGCATTCGGTGCACCAGGTTTCTGTATTCGTCCCTCCAAAAGTGTGGTTGGTCCTGCACAAGGCCTTCACCACTATAAACAAATCTCATGTGCCGGTGTCGGGATGTTGGTTTCCTGGGGACTTATCGGCCTGAGCCTCATACGTCGAACGCGACGGGAGAGTCGATTATATATATATATATATATATATATATATATATATATATATATATATATATATATATATTTGTCACATTAAATAATTTAGTCAAGTTTTGACTACTTATTCTTAATAAGATCTTCTCATATATATGAACGAGTTTCTTAGTGTACTTATTAAAGCAAGAAAGAAAATTACCATATTAGGGTATATCCATTTATTCCCCAGTACGAAGTACATTACCCAATGCCAGGGTTTTGTTAAGACAAAATTACTGTGTTCATCAGAATTTTTTTTTTTTACTTGTGAAGCGTAAAACGTACATTGCCTTAACCAGGTATTGAACTCACCTTCTTTGGGTCTGTCACTGTTCAATACCTGGTTAAGGCAGTGGAGAACTTTCAGAGGAAAAATTAACAGGAGATAACTGATAACTGACATCCATCAAACATTGCACTTGGAACTAGAACAGTCTACCCCAGTGATCGAAATAAAGGGTTCAGTTCGAAATTCCAACCACCTGAAGAAGGCCGGAGCATACAACGGCCGAAACGTTGTGACAAATATGGCGACAAAGATAAGGACAATAGTCCGACTAATGTAAATACTGTACATAATACCTCATCTCAGAAATATAGACAGACTATGTATAGTGTTCTTTCTTATATTTGGCAGATTGGGAAAAAAAAAATCTGTCTAAAGACCAGTACACTTCTTTAATATTGTGCTATACTAAATTACATTTATGTTTTCGAACTAGTACTCAGTCACCCGATCGCTCGGATATGCATGTCAAGACACAAATTGTTAAAACACATTTGCAGTCCAGCTGGTAAGAACGTCTACATGAGATCCTCATTCGTGAGTTAGATACAGCTTCGATGTTACGTTCGCCGGAACCATTAACACAATTGCATGGTAGCAGAAACCCCTGATGTTTATGAGTTTGTTTTACTTGAAGAATTCTGATTACAGTGGCAATAGTGATACATTTTCTATCAAGTTTTAGAAATTATTAACTTTTTTCTCCAAAGTTATCGACATAGAAAAGTTACATCTTGTGAGAGAATTATATTAATTTAATAATCATTTCCATTTAATTTCCTTCACTTCAAAATTATACACACACACACACACACACACACACACACACACACACACATATATATATATATATATATATATATGATCAATCCAACCAAATATGTTAGCTCTATCTCTGATATTGAGCGCTTTCTAATAAGTACCGCGCATATAATATATAAATAATTATACATATATTTATTTATATTTATAAACCTTTTTCACACACACATATATATATA
>CAHIKZ030001957.1:2822500-2845000 GCA_903632075.3 Acanthosepion pharaonis | reverse complement strand
ACCGACTGGCTTTTTCCTGAATCACCGCCATGTACATGATAGCGGCTTTCACAGTCTATCGATTAAGTTGAACTCATACATCAGAAGAGCTTATAAGCTACATGTTGAGAATGACATGCACATGAAAATTCACTGCTATCCACTCCTCGGAGTATTGCGGATTCTGTTTCTCTACGTTAGGCTAGCCCCTGGAACTAGCAACGCAATCTATGCTAGGTAATTTACCCCTAGATCGTGGGTAAAGAACTGTAGCAGGATACTAGTAATGTGGCTATAATGTGCCCATGAACACCAGGATACGTCACAGACGAAGAAAACCAGCATAGCATCTTTGCATAGCAACATATATTTTTACCCGTTCATATGGCCAATTTAAAGAGGCTCGCTTTTTTCGAATCACTGTGGTTGACGGCTAGTGCCACAGTAGTGGTATATCTTTACACACCCTGAGACGAGGTGGAACTCTACAGGTTAATGGCTAGCGAGGTTAGAAATGAGAATGTTATTATTATGCACATAATGCGTAATTTTATGTTCTGTATTCTTCTATTTATAGTTTGCTAAGTGTATGTTATTAAATACCTGAGGCGTACTCGATATAAATTGAAATAGATACATTTATATTCATATCCGTATATAGGAATGATTATCGCTGAAAGGCCGTAGGAATTTGAGAATACGATATATGGGGATAAATATTCGATAGGTAATAAACATTAAAATAAGAATATACAGGCTGGAAATGGAGTATGAATTAAGAGGACATGATACGAAAGAGAAAAATGAACGTAGAAAGTAATTCTGTGACAGTAATAAATAAGCAATAATGCGGTAGTATATACGAGATTCCCTTGCTAATGGACGAAAAAGACAGAAGGAATGGGCAAAGAAAATAAAAGAAAGAAGATATGGGAAAAAAATCGAATGTATCAAATAAAATGTTGAATATTAAAAAAGAGGCTATTTTCAAAGAAAGAAAAACAGACAAAATACAAGCGTATACAAACTATATAATAGAATTAAATATACTATTTTTTTTTATAAAAGTAGCATATTGAAACCGTGTTTGAAGAAGCATTTAGAAGAAAAATAGCGATATATGGAGTTAAAAGAAAAAAAGGAAAAAAATCGAAGAGAAAATCAAATGCCTATGGATCCTGGAATGCGCTTGAAGACGACAAAAGAAATAACTTCAAAGATTGAAAGACGAAAGATGTTCGAACATAGAAAGAAAAAAAGTGAGCCTCTCCAACAAAGATTCAGCTTTCAAGTGTGTATTTGTTTAGCGTCAAATTAGTCGTGACGAACCCGAAGGGAAGAACGCAGCAAAATGCATCCCAAGAGAAATTACCCAGACAAACATGGTCGACCTGAACGACATTTTGGGACTGAGAAAACTTTAGCAAGAAGGCGAATTTGCAGAGTTTGCCAAAGACTAAAGTACGCTTTTAATTGCTTCGGGCGATGTATTCCCTGTCACGTGTTGCTGAAGTCGACACGGAAGCCAGGATTATTGAAGTTCGCACCATCTGGGAATCTTGACGGGAAATAAGGCTTTTTGTGTATATTTTGCGTAATGATAAAGAATGATTTCGTGGAAGTAAATGTGTTAATGTATGGAAAACATATTACAGATATGCTCACAAGTATTAATTGCTAAAACTTGCATATGAAATACATACATACACACACACACACACACACACACACACACATATATATATATATATATATATATATAATTTTCTAAACTGAATTTTAAAAGTATTAAACAACTGGTCATTAGTAATAAATTTTCTATTTACATCGTTGGTGAACAAAATTAAACGAGTCATTAGAAAATAAAATACTACTTCCTCGAATAAACCTAAACATATCAATCTACTATACTGTAATGCATTCTAACTATAAATAAGATAAAAATCCTTAAAAAATAAGTAGTAATATATTCCCCATTGATCCTAATAAAAGAAAACTAATTATAGACGGTACTTAATTAAACTCAACCAACTTAATCATACGTAATAACCCTTTCCCTCAGCTAATGTTTTGCAAAAGACCAACATTGTATATAAGTTTAAACGTTCTTTGGTAGATTGTAACTCTGACAAAAAGTAACTACATGTGTTTGTTTGAAGACCACAGCATTATCAAGACGTCTTACACTCCATTTATCGGATAAAAGATTTCTCGCACAACATTCAAAGAAAAATTCTTGTGCACCTTCACAATACAGGAAAATAATTATTGCCAGCACTGATATAATGCACCACGAAAATAATAAAAAAATCTACAAACTCTCGTGGCCGTCTATATCAAGAGCAAACTATACTGAATAAAGATTATTACGAATGTAGTATCAATGTTTTAAAATTCATTTGATCTACATTTTTACATTATATAAACGTTCGGTTACATGTTTCAATACTTGATAACATGAGATTCCATCACCCTGTTTGTATAGATATATTTATTAAGTAAACAGACACACACAAAGAAGACACACGCATATATATATATATATATATATATATATATATATATATATATATATATATATATATATATATATATACAAAAGAACAAATAGGAAACCTGAATGAATGTAATATGTTTCAATTTTACTAATGTTTCATCAGAGATTGAGAGAAATCAAACAACACGACAAAAACACCGGTATTTTGAATTAAATTTTAATTAAAACCGTGGATAATTATATTATAGATTTGGGGAGATTCTTGTGTGCCTCAGTGGGCATCGGCTGCTAATGTGCATTTGTAATTGTCTGCGTGTGTCTGGTGGGAATTTTATTTTCACTTTTGTGCGGCCAACCCTCGTAGCGGGTAGTCGCAAGTTTTCTAATTTTATGGCTCACCTGTTTAATAATGTATTTGTATTTGATAGATATAAGTTAGATTCTGTCAGAATGGTTTAAAAGAAAGATGGCGATGTAATGTGATGTTTTAGACGTGTGTTTATAATTGGTTATAATGCTATTATTATAATTTCAATATGAATTTCCCGTAAATAATTATGTTGGGCTTTAATTAGGCTGGAATTAACGAATGCAAAACGAGAGAGATCGTTTATAAAAACACAAGTCTGTCTTGTTCGTAGATTCGGGTATTTATATCACGTGATATCTCCCCCACATAAACATTTTTAAATTGTAAATAATTTATTTGATAAATCCCGGCATTTGAATAGGTGATGAGTTTATTTTTCTTCGTAATCATATCTCTGATTGCCTTGGAGGTGGTGGTAGCTATGCTAGTATTATAGATGACTGATTTAGATAGAAGGTCAAGATTATGAATTTTGTGTATTGTTTATTTAGAAGTGTTATTGGTGTTGTCTGTATTTTTTACTTTGTGGATTTTGTAAATTCGTTTTTTTTGGGGGGTTGAGGATATAATGATGTGAATAGTAGAGAACTTTGAAAGTTTTCTCAATATATTTCTCTTCTTCACTTACGTATTCCTAAGGTCTCTGAGCTAGAATCGTATGATTAGTCAAGATTTTATTTTTTGTTTGTGGTAGGAAGAAAATCTGGTCTAGTCATAGGATTCTACATGAGAGACTTTAGGGTATGTAGCCCTGAATAGCTAAATGAAGAAGAGATATATATTGAGAAAACTAATGAGAATTGACCCAAATATAAAAAAGCCAGCGTTCGTATTGTTTGTTTCTTCTTTTTTTTTCAATCTCTGACGATGCTTTAAATAAAATCAAACATGTTATATTGATATATGTCTCATATTTGTTGTTTTATTTTTTTTTCATCCTATCGGATTCCGATTACTATTTGATTTGCCTTTGATCTTTAACGCATATATTCACGGCTCAGGCAATACAAATAGGAAAAAGGAAACATCATCTAAAGATATCTTGATTGAAACTTGCAGACATCAATCTTTTTGATTCCACCTCCACTGAGTCTAGCTTACTCTGCCTCTCTTACGCTTTCGCTATATATATATATATATATATATATATATATATATATATATATATATATATATATATATATATATATATATATATATATATATATATATATATATATATATATATATATATAACTGCGATAGTTAAATTGTCGTCTGAATTAGGCCAAATCGAAAATAATACTAACATCGTATTTTAATTGATATATTTACCTAAATTACAAAACAATATCTTCAAATACTAAAGAGTAAATGTATTCAATAAAAGCGCCATTGTTTTCAACCACTCTCTCCAGGTGAATTCGGAATCACCTGCACCTCTTCTTGACGGTCATCCTGTTTAAGTTGGTGCTACAAGGAGTTATGTTCGTCTGACGCTCAACTGCTCTCCACACATAATAATCAAGGGAGTTGCATTATTGGGAGTTAGGTGACCAAATGCAAGGGTGCTGTGGTCGTAGTACCTTCGTAATCACAATTACAGTCATCCAACTTTTATAGAATCCTCTGCACTGTCATCAGATTGAACCCCGAACCCCGAACACTCTGAATTGTTCGTATTGAAGCTTCTGGCGCAAACGCCGCCAAGCAGGACAGCATACCGTTCCCATATTTCTGGTAGAGGGAATTGCGGCATGGTGCTAAACTGATCCTTCTGTACTGTTGAGTCGGCAAAATCAAAAGCAAACAAACTGCATGCACGAAAGGAAAAATCCAAATGGGTGACAATTTAGACATCGTAACATATCTCAATACAGGATATATGTTATCATGTAGCTACTCAGATATTTACATAAATTTTACATCAATTGAAATTAAATCAACTTTTGTGAAAGATCCTATATATATATATATATATACATATATATATATATATATATATATATAGATATAGATAGATAGATAGATAGATAGATAGATAGACAGATAATATAAGTAGTTAATATACACATATATATATATAAATATATATATATAAATAGATGCATATACATACACACATGCGCACACACACACACACACACACACATATATATATATATATATATATATATATATATATATATATATATATATATATATATATATATCCAAGAGGATAGAATCCAGGTAGAAATCAATGTCCAGGATAGAGTAAGAATATAATAAAAAGGCTTAAACACTAATATTCCATGGTTATAACTTATTACATTGGAATCGCAATTACGGTCCAATTCATCAGACCTACAAATATATATAAAATACAGGTAATCGTTCCGCTGGGTTATGCTCCGTGTGGATCCTAATAATATTAATTATTAAAACTGATCCACAGAGAGCTTCATGTTTTTTTTATTTTAACAGAGCATATATATATTTTTTTACAGCAAAAAAAAAAACAAAAATTACCACATCATAGGTATCGTCTCTTTCAACTCGTTCTTCACGCGGCTATCGTCAGCCACTAAGTGTTAGAGGCTGACGACAGCCGTGTAAAAACAGTTTACGATACCTATGTTGCGGTGATTTTTTTCTGTAACATACATAAAGGGAGACGGGGAGAGACAGAGAGACAGAAAAAGAGAGAGATACAATAAAATTTAACAATTAGCTGATTGCTGTGAGCAATCAACACGGTGTCATCTGCATATCTTATGTTATTAAGGCTGTGGCCGCTAATAATACATCCTGGCAGGACTTCTAATTTAGTAAGAATCGTCTCAGTGTACATGTTGAAAAAAATCCGTTCAGAAGACACACACTTCTTTTACAACTCTTTCAATTTATGTATCACCGAAGTTAAGCAACTTCGAGCATGGGTTATCATTTCAGAATATCAGATGCTGTAAGCTTAGATGTGTGGGTGGTGTAATCGATAATGGCAAGGAATTGTTTATCGGAGTGCCGAGTTCTAATTCCCATCGGGTTCGTTGTATCCACTTACACGCAGATACCATGAGAATATTATGAATCCACACATACACCCAACTATGGAATAATTATAAAACTTTTATCACTAAACCATTATTATCTCAAACAACTCTTACAATCTAAAAAATATGTCTGGTTTTAAACAGCATGCAAAAGCTGTAAAAATTGAATATATCACTCAATCTATTTTTTTATATATTTACTGAATTCATTTTTTATCCATAAGCTGGCGGTTTCTTGCCAGTATATTTTCTGGATTATTGCAACATTCTTCACAAATATGTCAAGTGTAAATATTTAAAAACATGGCAAGATGTTACAGAATGCGGAGGCCAAAGCGAGAATGGTTAGTGGTTGTCCGTAGTGCCTGGTGTGGGGGGTATTCTGAGAGTAATGGATCGCCTTTGTCTGGGTTTTGAATTTAAGTCCAAAATTACGCGATTTCAACAAAGGTTCTCAAGAATTCTTGCGACCGGTTAAGCACACCCGCGGTGGGACGCTGAGTCAACGAGCGACATGAGTCGCAGATTTAATTTCTCCTGCTGCCTTTTAAAACCCAAGGTGCAACTCTTAATAAAACGAATAGCAAAAAGAAATGTCCTTTTCATTGATACTATTTCACGTAGAAACGTTGGGGATCTAGAGTCGACACAAAAAGCAACAAAGATTTGCAGCGTTGCATTCATCAGCTTCTCGATATAATACACATCTGTGATTGGCGGCAGAGACAACTGAGTGTTTTATTGCACTTCCCATATTTGTGATGAGCAAGCGATCGGCCGGACTCATGAAAATCACTCAATTTAAACAACGCTGTAATACATTTAACTCATGAATAAATAATAATGATTGATTTAGAAGGGAATGAGAACAACAGAATCTACTGAATGCCAAACGACAATGAATAGGAGAAATGGAAATACAGAAATAAATTCTCTTATTAAACTATGACCACAACCCCAGACCAAAACATTCCACGTAATAGCACCAATGTGAAGACGCCATAGGTGATAAGGAACGTCACCTATCGATCTCCATATCTTTACCGATTAACAAGTTTAACAACAGTTTGCCATTTTTAATGAAAGAGTATGAAACACGAGATTAAGTCAGTGTCATTAAATTTATATTTCGTCAAATGCTGTTGACGTCGAAAACAACGTCAAGAAGGTCAAGTAAGCGCGTTTGAATATTTTCCTCACAAAACAATGATCGATGAGCACCTCGCTGAACTTTATTCATACGAACTCAGCCTCTTCGGCGAACTCAATGCATTTCCTGTACAATATACAGTCGTTTTATGAATGTTAATATTTCTTAAATTCTCTGCTGCATAGGTTCATTATTTAAAAGACAGAAAACGTGATTTTATTTCTAAAATAAAATATCACGAATGTTTAAGCAATATCCTATGTTTTATTCAATATTTCGATTGACGGAAACCCTTTAAGCCTGCTTTGTTACGAGTACAAGTTCCTTCTTTATGATTGAAACAGTTATATGAACAATATGTTCTCCGATCGACACAATGCTCACTTCCTTCATTTGAGAAAGCGAGCTTCCGAATAATAGTATTTTCTTTGCTTTTAATAATTCGGCAGAGACTGAAAATCATGTTTTAGTCAGTGTAGCTATCATGTGAAAGGCTTAAGCCCTTTTGTAAAGCATTTGAAAATTTGACAGTGATTTAATCATGTCTAACGAGCATTTCTTCCTGATGTAGTTACGTAATCTTTTGTTACAATTGTCAAAAATTGCACTCACTCACGAACAGACCCATACATGCAGATACATATTATATGTAAATATATCTACACCTCGATATATTGATTCGCTTTTATATTAAGGAATGAGTCGAAACTATGGTCATTACCTTAATCTATTAAATATATCATAAAATAGTGATTATTATTGCATACGATATATTGATTAACACAAAAAGAATCCTACTCTGCACAATCTTGTTTCAGATGAACAATATCACTTTCGCTTCTTTATGTCAAGAGCCGATATGTTAACTTTTATAACTGAACATGTCTAGCAAGCTGCAGATATGAATGGTGAGGCTGGGGTTGCAGCTTTAGATATCTCGTAGGTCTTTGATAAAGTTTTTTTTTATGATTACCTACTTTGAAGTTTGAAAGGTTGTGGCGTGTCAAACCGAATAACTGACTTGATCCAATCTTTCTTAACAAATTGCGAAGTGAAAGACGTGTTGGAGGGGTACGCTTATAGACGTTTCGCATTAATATGGGAAACCCCAAAGCCTTAGACATACTTTGTTTCCTACCCGCATTAAAAACCTTCTCGGGGTCATTAGTTTCAACTCGCTCTTCATGCTGATGTTACAACTATTTACAACTCTCTTAATTTTATGTCCAATAGGTAAAACTGGTTGCTGGTCTGGAGAATGACTTTCAGTCTCTTATTAACAGCAGAAAGATATGGCTTGTAAATTCATACTACCTCCCAAACGGAACTGATTTATTTTAGTCTTTATTAACTATGGCTGATGCTAACCCCCAGAAAAGCAACTCAATGTGCCACTTGTTCACAAATTTTAAGCTGGTATGAAGTGAAATAATTATATTGAATCAATTCCTAGTCTTCTGTTAGGAAAGCTGGTTCCCAGTGATGTGCCAGACAATTTTATTACGATAATTCATGTTTCATTTCATCCTGATATATATATATATATATATATATATATATATATATATATATATATATATATATATATGTCGAAAAAATCCAACACTCGCGTCCTGACGATTGAGTCTAGCATGAAACAGCCTGTTGCCTCTGACTTCAAAGTTGTCTTTTATATTTATATTCACATACGCTCTATCTTGGTATTATTACATAAACCTATATTTCATTATATATATATATATATATATATATATATATATATATATATATATATATATATGTTTGAATAAAAACAGACCACTTTAAGGTTCCATGTAATAAATCATTTCACCACAACCCTTTTAAAGGGCTCTGGATCATCAGACTTTGCTTCCAAATGTTGAAATGAAAAATGAAAAGAAACTTACAGATTTTACATATAGATGAGTAAGGGGTGAGGGAAAAGACCGTATGTAAAATTAACGAAGTGAGGAAGTGAGGTGGGAGAGAAGATATGAGTGAGTTAGATGTAACATTTCAATTCCTTATCATTAACACCACTCTGTGTAGGCTAGACGCCTCTTAACTTACCCCTTACCCAACTTATCACATGGAACCTTAAAGTGGTCTGTTTTCATTCAAACATATTTGCTCTGAATTTACATTGAGCGCTCTCTGATATCATCTTCCTTGTGTCTACCCATACGGATTACCTAGTTTTGCATAAACTATATATATATATATATATATATATATATATATATATATATATATATATATATCGAGATTCTAAGCAAAAATCAAAAGTAGAGTCAACAATGTTATCGGTCATGAAATGGATATCTCAACCTCAGTGATTTTCAATTCGCCTCTGCCTTTTCTATAAATATTTTCATGATTTCTAATGAACTTTCTTCCTTGGTACCTCGAAGGCATGGCCTTAAGCATAGTACTTGATTGTAACCCGGTCTTATCCTTTTACTGTTGAAATATCTAGATTTAATCGTAGTTACTCTTCTAATAAATTATTTTCACGTATTTCTTGTTAATGGAATTTTCTTCCTTTCTCCTACTTCCCTGCTATCTACGATCAACGAAACTTTAAATACAAGGTCAGTCGCCATCTTCTGTCTTCATGAACCTGTTTTATTATCATTTCTCCTAACTAACGTCTATTTTCTTTCTCCCTCAGTAACCTGTTTCGCCTTTAGTTGCATTATCACGTTGCTTAGATAAATTGATAAAAAATAACACCACAATAAAACGAAAAATGTAAAAATTGTATACACGTATACATATAATTAACTTATGTTTAATCAATAATATTGATTAAGCTTAGGCTTACATATTTTAAAAACGGAACATTTTCTGTTAAGGCAACTTAGTATTATACATTTATCTCAAACGTCCGTCATATTTATTGCAAGATATATACACTGATATATACAATAATAAAGCAGACCTATGTTTCGTTAAATTTTCAAGTGTTAACCATACGCCTAAACGCCATGATGTATACTGGTGATGTCCACACAACCAATGAAAAATAATGATATTAAAACCGGCAAAAGATGCATGTGAATTATAAACAAATATTGAAAATGAAACAACATTGAATCGAAACGTAAGACCTCATTGTTCCCCTTTTTCAAAAATGTCCGATGAAGCTAAATAACTATCGACCATCACAACGTTTAAAAAACGATGTTAATCTGAACATAAAACAAATAAATGTTGATAAATCAAGATGCTCTATAGTACTCAATGCAAGGTAAGATGCAATAATCTGGAAACTAATATCATACAAAAAATGAACACATTAAATGAAAAATATTTAATTACGGAAATTTTTTCTGAAGACTTTATAAATTATTTAATATGCGTACAAAATAATAACAACAATAACAACAACAACAATAGTAATATTAATACGTATAAATAATTGATAGATTATTTACAGTTCTGTATAACATGCTGTAACAGTTTCACATGTGACCTCACTAATTTGAATAACATCTTTCAAGAAATGCAAGAATCTCGCACTTTCAAAATCGGATCTTTCATGATGAAATCAACCAGTACTTGATGAAGACTGTAGGGTCGAAAAGAACAGAAATTTGAAAAATGTTGCACAAGAGATGCTTATTAAATAAAAACAAAAACAAAAACAAAAAAAAACAGAACAAAACATTAAATTTGTTTACTTTACCAACAATTTGGATCCCGAAGTACGGAATATATAATCAATTAATATACTTTTGGATTGATTATATATATATATATATATATATATATATATATATATATATATATATATATATATATCCAGGTATGAGATAAGAAGACATGCTGTATAATTCCACTGTTTGTAGAATTTTTTTTTTTTTTTTTTTTTTAAATTGCTCAATACAGTGTGAAGCTTAATATTATTTTTTTTATATGAGATTACAGCAAAAACATGTTAAAAATCACTACACAATAACTTTCATATTTCAGCACTCAAGATCTGCCTCCTCAGGCAATAATAAATAACTGGTGAGTAAAAGAAATACTTTTAAATTTCAAAAGCAGATAAGATCAAATGAAAATTGAAATGAGTCTAGTGGGTTTCAGACCTACGATAAATTATATATATATATATATATATATATATATATATATATATTATATTTATAAAATATTTATTTATTTATTCCAACGCTACATAAGAGTTCTCATGTTTCAAAACAAGAGACTTCAATATAATTATTTGAATTAAATTGAATTAAAGTACCAAGGTCTGTTCCATCTTCAAGCGAAATATTTTTTTTTTTTTAATAACTAATTGCTGAAATTTACGCGTTTTATAAGCATATTCATTATTGAAATTAAAATTACTCTGGTTACGGCTAGAGCAATCGTTTAAAGAAAAGGGTCGTAAGGGTTAATAATTTGTATCAATATCTCAGTTACATTCAAAGACGTCAAGTCAGGGTAAGGTTGGGATGTCTAAATTTAAAGCGGAAGATGACATCGTCTAGTCTGGTTAAATGTCTATGTAGATTTATTCATTTTTTATTTTATTTTTTATTTTATTCTGAAAGGGTCATAAGTCGCTAAAATTTGTTTTTTTGACGACTTCATAAAGGGTTATCTTTTTTTTGTAGGGCATTTAAAGTATTTATTTAGACTATGGAATTTAAAAAAAGTATTTTATTGTTTCTTTGGTTTTATGCTAATTATTCAATGCGAAAATTTGATGATGTCGGCAAAAAACCGTTAACTCATGTGTATTGTTTAAGAGATTTTTATTATTTAGAAACTTAATAATGTGTAGTTTTTCATGTAGTCATAAAAGGCATGGGTCATCCCAAGTTTTACAAGTTCTAGTTTTGTTTATAATTTTCCATTTTACTTTTGGCGTTTTATTCATTTCCTTCAAAAGCCAAATATATTTAGATAGAGATGTCTGATTTCTTTTAGTTATATTGTTGAAGGATCACTTATGCTGCCTTCATCTCATTTTAAATTCATTCTTCGTAGACCCAATGTATATCATATTAGTATTACGACTACCAATGGATGAGATAGTACATTGGTATACCACAGATATTACGTTGCATTTATTTTCCAATGGGCAGTTTTCTGGGTTTCTACAATCACATAGTTTTTCATTATTTTTGTCTAATTTAAGTGCAGGGTTTTATTAATACTATTCTGGCATGGGGGTTTATTCAGGATTTTATTATTGTGTTTTTTTCTATTATACTAGCTAGATTTTCAGTGCAGCTGCAACTTAATTTTAGGGTGATTTTATTAAATATTTTACTAAGTCTACTATTGTTAAGAAAGTGTTTTTCAATTAAAGCTAGGAATTTCTGTCCTAGCTTAATACTAACCATTTGGTTGAACGGAGGGGGGTATACCAAATGATATTTTTTTCCTGTTTTTATTTTTTTCTGGTTAGTACAATTGTTCCTATAATTGATGTTAGCATTTTTGTATCCACTATTTTTTAAGGCTGCGTTCTAAAAATTACTGGGTTGTTGGAATATTTCTTCATTAGCGGTCTTAATGCTGATTCTATTCTCTATTGATGAGGGTATATGTTTATGGATGGTGGGTAGTTTGACATACATACATATATACTTATATATATATATATATATATATATATATATATATATATATATATATATATATATATATATATAGTATAGATAGATAGATAGATATGGATATAGATGAACTTAGAAAGAAAGAAAGAAAGAAAGAAAGAAAAGAGTGATAAAAACTCGCCAAATATGTAAAAGATTTTGACAAGAATTTTTAATGGATAGATAACGTTTCAGCAAAATTTTTATATTTAAGTATATGTGTTCTAGTTGACGGCATGTGTGTATGAGTATATCTGTCTTCGACAAACAGACTTTGTGCGTGCTTCCCTGTGCGAGTATAGAGTCTGTGTCGAATTTATTTTGAAAAGTCTATTTCAAAATTTAAACGATTTATTTTATGGTCAAAGCAAGGCCCGAGTCACATTTTTAACTACATTGAATATTTTATTAACGTTATTAGATTTATTACAAAAACATAATATTAAAAATAATTATTATGCAAAAACAAGAAAAAAGCACTTTTCCCATCAATAATAATGTTATAATATGATCAACGTCCATAACAGAACGAATAATAAATATATATGTTTTTGTAGCATTTACAACATCAAATACATAGTACCCTTCTTCTCAATAACAGACAGGAATCTGTTATACATTGATTTTGTTATTTTGTTTTTACTTCAGCTGATTCAGTTTCAAACATGATGGTTTTAATTGCTTCCCACAAATCTACTTTTTTATTCTATTTTTTCATCTTTATAACTGACCATAGATTTTCGACCTGATATATATGGGGACTTGATCGTTGTCATTGCATTATCTGCTCTCCTGTAAAACTGATACGCTCAAAAGGTTCACAGATAACCTTAGATACATTGAAAGGAGCATTGTTTGCATTAATACCCACTTCACTTTGAAATTAGGAGGTTGGAACTTGCAAAGAATTCTTGTCAATGAAATCGCAGTAGTTAGTTTAAGTCCTTCATTTAATTTAAATATTCCAGTAACGGTTTGGACGATGATTCCAGCCATTATCATCACAGAGCCGAATGCTTCTTGCCTCCTTTTAGCTGCAGTCATATCTGCATCTGAGAAAATTCATCCGCTGGCCTATCAATCAGATCCATCATATGAAAACCGAGATTCGCCCGGAAAAGTTTCTTTAGAAATATCGGTTTTCATGGATTTCTTTATTCAGTTTTAACCCTTTAAAATATTTGTTTTACTGTTGTGGTACGATCCACCTAATTTACATAGTGGAGTACCGACCATATAAATATGGGTTGGTACCGGGAAGACGAGGGAGGAAGAAGAGATCCAATCCAGAGACTCTGCCCGACTGCGACTAAGTCAACCCATTCTACAGGAACGGTCTTCCCAAGAATATACCAAACTATCTGTAAATATTGTGTGCACGTTCTTGTGTCAATACATTTTGTTTAAGTACATTTTGTGTTGTATTATTATTATTCCATGCTTTATTCAAGTTTCAACATTTACTGAGAGAAATTTGCCAAGCAGATTTCTTGGTAGATCTCAATTTACGAAGTATTTACACTTTTTGTCTTTCTTGAGTGCCACAATTCCAACTTGTTCCAAGATCTGACCACTGTTCAAAATTCGCTACTTCGCTATAATTCGCTTTACGTCAAACTTCCCTCGAGGGTATAAGTTCCTTTTCCTTTGCGTCTATTTCGCAATTTAGTCATATTTTCAACAGCCCGTTTTATCGTACGATGGGCTCAAATGTGTACATTCGCTCGCCCAATAACTTTGTTGTTTCTGCTCGCTGTGACAAAGTAAAGGGTTAAAGAAATAACAAAACAAGTGGTGCAGGTATATCATATATTAAACAGTAAGTGAAACAGAAAGGTATTACACGAGTGGTGAGTGTATGTCGGTTGACCCAGCGTTCAATCTATTCGACTGTTCCCCTAAGGCCTTCTCTCCTACTAATCTTATAGTAGGCGGAAGAGTCCAACATAGACTCTTTAGAGGGAGGACACCACAACACTGCTTTTCAGCATTTGTTAGATACTCTCTGTTAGCCATGTTTCAACATAAATCTCTATATATAAAGTTGTAGCCACTGTCTGTCTGTTTGTTGGTCATTGAACTCCTCATAGGGTTTTGGAGATGGATCCCTTTAACCATACATATTCTGAAGCTACATTACCGAGGCTATTTGAATAAGTATATTTCATTTTGATCAAGGGGGTCACATGGTGGGGGTCACAAACTCCTCATTATTTTTTTTTCTTTTTGTTATAAATCAAATTTAAATTTAAACAAGGCAATAACTTCTAGAGTATTTGGATAGGTATTATTCATTTTGATCAAAAGGGTCCACGGGGTGGAAAGGGGCACAAACACCTCAATATTTTTTCCCCTTTGATATAAAATAAATTTAAATTTGAGCAAGTGAAAGACTCCTACCCAAAAATTAGAAGGAGAAAGCCAGAAGATGGAGGCCACATGAAGCTCATAGAGTAATATTGAAATGCATCTTAATTTTTTTTTCTCTACAAATTATAACAATGATCATCATTTTCTTACAAAAATGTGTGACACGCAACGAGGCGCGGGTATCGGCTAGTCATGGGAAATAATTTTTATTAGATTCTAGAGGCCTTAAAGTAAATAATTTTACCAGCATAATAACCTCACACTCCAGTTTTTATAGTAAATCCAATAAGGTTAATAAATCTGTTGAAACTATTTCAAAATTTAGCTCAAACTTTGTTTTGACGTCTAAGTTAATTATTTAATATTTGAAAAGAATTATTCAAAGCAATTTCAAGTTATTGAGATTTATGTGATTTGCCTAATAACTACAGACAAACTGCAGACACATATAAATAATCATCTACATAACTGTCGCTTTGAACATGACGCTGTTTTGTTCGTAACATTTCCCAAACAAAGAAAACCGTCAGAGAACAACATATCTCTCATATAAACACCAGTCGACTCTTTACCACGATTATCAACGAAGGAAATATTATTATTTACATATTTTTTCTGTCACTTCAAAAGGAACCCAGAGGCAACGCTCAAGTCTTTCATTCCTTTTTTTTAACCAGGTAAGTAAAGAGGTAAACAAAACAGCTGCACATACAACTGACAGTCTTTCATAAAATACGAAAAAAAATTATTCTTGGTGATGTCGTGAGAAATGGTTTACGTTGAGTGAGTCTTTTCTCATTTTGATCATAACAGAAACCAACAGGACTGGTTTTTTTTCTTGATCGACGACAGTCTAAGATTCTATGTCTGTTTTTATGTACGTACTTTTTTGCTGCGCAGTGTGAAGAGCCGTTGTTTCCTCTTCATTTTATTCCATATACTTTATATATATATATATGTAAATTACATATATATATATATATATATATATATATATATATATATATATATATATATATATATATATATATATATATATATATGGCAAATTGATGGTAAAGTAGAAAAAGTCTGTGTTTCGCGTTTCGTCTTCTAGACCCGACTAAAATAATGTTTTTATTGATGGAATTATATATATATATATATATATATATATATATATATATATATATATATATATATATATATATATATATAGGTGGGGCAGATACAAAAAAGAGAGCGAGCGCCGGTTATAATTATGTTCCAAGGGAAAACATTGAAGATGTGTGACTGCGGAATTTGTTTGCAGACATGTGTGGATATACATATACATTCTATGCAGACTTTGTAATTCATCTGCCTAACATTGGCCTAATCTATATAGAAATTGATGTAATCATTTTATAAGTCTAACTTAGAAGTAACACAAAGCCGGATGCAAGGGTAATCAAATGAGGATCAAACTCAATTTGTAGCTGTAATTTAGCGAAACAAGCTTGAAGTGCCCTTTATAAAAATGTATATAATGATATTTATATATCATATTCTCCCCTACTCATATATATATATATATATATATATATATATATATATATATATATATATATATATATATATATATGTGTGTGTGTGTGTGTGTGTGTGTGTGTGTGTGTGTAATTTTTTTTAAAAATACATTGTCCCATCGCTACACAGGAATTAACATGTTTCAAAACAGAAGCTAACATTTTAAATTTAATTATAAAATTAAATTTAAAATCCATAGTCCTATTCCAAGCGATTTTTGAAACATGGTAATCTCTGATCGACGAAAAGAATATTTGTCTTGTGCAACGCCAACCACGAGCAGTGATAAGCAGAAGAAGCTGCGATAACGACATTGAATGGCCAAATATGGTAAGTACTTTCACTCTTCCAAAATCAAAACATAAATAAGCGTTGAAGATCAGATACCTCCGCTGGACACATGTTTTTTATTAAACTTTTTCGAGTGCACAGGCCGATAGACGTAATACACACTGTATAAGATAAAAAGCGACATTTATTTCAATCATCCAAGAAAAATAACGTTTGAAGATGTCGGATTGAAAATAAATCTATTAAATCTAAAAATACATGTGGATTTCAGTTGATAAAAAACCGGGTGTACAAGCAAAATTGTTTAATTCACGTAACATCAAAACTGTCCAATTGTTAGCTTAAGCTTTGAACCGATGTATCTTAGAAATGATTAAATATATCTTACTGGAAGTATTCGAGGTTTCAGAATAATATAGGATTCGACTTTGAGCAATAAGAATGTATTTAGCTCTAAGTTGTAACGATGATCCCTATTGCTGTTGTCACCATCTGATCCAGTCTTCTTCTCTGCTGTTCCCTCTTTTTAAACTTATTCACCGTTCTGTTGACGGTTCTTGCATGGTGTTTGAAGATGGAAGCCAAAGTATGAATGTTGTTACCATTACTGAAGGCCTGAATGATCTTTTTCCTCTTACCATTGCTCATCGTGGGACTGCCTCAAAATGATTTTAACCTGGTCTCTTTCTAGCGGAATAACTCAAAAGGTTTTACAGATATTCTTACATCATATGGTGCCAAGATGGCTAAACGTCTTATCCGAAAACTTGGTAAAAATTAATTAGTTTAGTGGATTTTTAGATAATAAACATTTTGTAGGATGGACAATTATCCCATGCTGTTAAACGACTTGGACAATTTAGCTGTTAGACTCGGTATATCTATTATAATTACAGTTAATATTTTATTATAAATATGTCTCGTTTTGCAAAATGAAACAGTTTTAATTTATAATTTCATGCAAACGTATATATTTAATTCAGATTAATGGATGTCAGTTAGCAGTTATCTCCAGTTAATTCCCCTCTCCAAGTTCTCCACTGCCTTAACCGGGTATTGAACTCACTCTCTTTGGGTCCTGTCACTGGATCTAACTAACTGTGCCATGTGTCCTTGAGGACATATGGCATAGTGGATAATGGCGTTAGTTAGATCCAGTGACAGGACCCTAAGACTGTGAGTTCAATACCCGGTTAAGGGGAATAAACAGGAGATAACTGGTAACTGACATCCATCAAACATGGCACGTGGAACTAGAACAGTCTACAACAGTGAGCGAAATAAAGGCTTCAGTTCGACATTCCGACCAGCTGAAGAAGTCCTGGGCGTACAACGGCCGAAACGTTGTAATAAATACGGCGACAAAGATGAGGACAATAGTCCGAATAATGAAAATAGTGTACATAATACCTCATCTGAGAAATATAGACAGATACTAATTCCAACTCAAAGTAGAAGTTTTCTATATTGTGTTGTGTGTGTAGTAAAAGCAGAACCAGTAAAAAAAAAAATTATACCAAAGCTTTATTGCACTTCACTGTGACTATTCGTCTGCTGACGGAAATAACAGGGTGATTTTTATATATCCTAGATATTAAGCGGAGGTAACTGATGATTTATCAGTATAGTGTGACCGTAAGAAAAAGTAAATAGTGAAGTTCATTGGTTTATGGCGTAAAGATAATGGTTAACCCTCAACTAGAAAATGTCCACATTGTAGTGATTGGGAAAACATTCTTTAGTGAGACTTTTCCACAAAGCAGCAGCCCTTCGAAAGAAGCTGGCCGAAGAGAACTTTTTACGGGTGGAATACGAAATGAGGATGGTTCACCCTTGTGCACGAGACACGGTGGGTCTCATCTGTAAAGGGACTAAGGAATGTTACTCGTCAGAACACATAACATGGAAATAGCGATAAGGTACCGATATCTTTTTTACTTTTCATCTGTGAGAAAGAGATTGTTGGGTGGAAAATCCCTCTCACATATCAAAGCATTTTGAAATAAAGCCTGTTAAATGAGGGCTGGGCAATTTCAGCCCTTATATAGAAGCAATACTCCACTTTTAGTTTAATCCGCCTCTTTTAAAGACAGTATATGTTGAAATCTGATATTTAGTTTGCAACATCATTATCAATAGATCGGATGTATTGAGCTTCATTTGAGGTCTGAGGATATCTTGAGTCCTAAAGACGTTCAAAGCAAGGACCAAGTTGAAATCTGATATTTAGTTTGCAACATCCTTATCAATAGATCGGATACATTGATCTTCATTTGAGGTCTGAGGATATATTGGGTCCCTGAAGACGTTCAAAGCAAGGACCACCCCCATGAGAGAAGACTCATCCATCCTGAGAGGTGACCTGCTAAACGAAAGAGGATATATCATTTGCTAGCTTCTTGTCTTCCAGATTTTGGGAAGTACACCAATGAATTCTATCAGATACTCTCTAATGATCGGAGTATACTCTTAGGTACATCATTAATACTGAGTAGAAAGAATGTATAAATGAGGAAATCACCCAGTGTAAAGTCGCTGTTGATTTTATAGGTTTCCGACAACTGGCCATTAACAACGTTCTTCAGAGACCTACTTGTTTATGGAGGACTTGACAATTCAGATAGCCTTTCCCGAGCTAGAGAGTTTATTTAACAGCTCTAGATACCACGCCTCACCAAAAGGTATATCCAGTGTAATCGAGAAAGAGAGATATCTATAGGGCATGGGTTTATTAAACATTTAAATTAGCAATGAAGAAATATGAAGCCATAAGTGACATTAGACTAAATTTAGATAAGTAAAAATAGATCAATAAGAGAAAAATAACGAGATTAAGTAAGGAATATAGAAAGAAGAAAGATTAATTTTACGTGAGAAGAGATTAGATGTGAAGAAAAAAGGACGATTATAAATTCAAAAAGAAAAGACGACTAGAATTATACGAGAGTAAAATAGCAAATAAAAGAGCGTAGATTATTTTAAAATGCGAAATAAAGAGAATTCTTCTGTGTGTTCAGTTCGTTCAGGGCGTAGGCGATAATGCTCTATAAGTTTTCCCCTCGTTTGTAGACTTTAATAAATATCGTTCTTTCGCTATATGTACTAAAAGTTGTTCAGACATCCAGTTATTCAAGCTCACTATGTAGTTTATGCGTTATTTTTCTCTGACCCTATTGGCTTTAATCTTTACATTTATTTCGAATACGACACAGTAAGCGTACGAGAAAAAGAAAGAAAAAAACATGCCAGCGTACCGTATCATTCTTAAGCTTTAATTAGGGTTTAACTAAATTAATCAATATCAATTGCAACGAAAAGCGAGAAGTAAAATTAAGTCTGTAATAAAGAATTGATTTTAAACCATTCACTCCGTTCGATATTTGAATTAAACTTTAAAGGAATTATTTATTTAATGTTTAGTGGCGTGTAACTACAGTTTTTACTACTTGTTACATAAGGGTGTTTATGTTTCGCCGAGATCGAATAAGAGACGGATGGACGGACACACGTACACTGCGCTTTATTTATATAGATGCGATGCTAGAGAGCCTCTCCAGGTATTTCCTACGTAGAACTCTTCATAAAGGATGCAGTGAGGGGCAACATCAAACTAGAAAGAAGCCTATTGGATGTTCTTATAACCACTGTCAAGGCGAGAATATTGAAATTCTTTAGACAGTAAGAGAGAATAATCTCTCCACTGATACACTAGAACGGAGGTCTTTAACAAGGGTAGAAATCCATCCAAAGAGGAATTTCAGAGTTACAAGGGGCAGATAAAAATATTTTCACACTTTGAGTGTAAAAACCTCCTCTATGAAATAATACGTGTAAAGAGGTCATTGCAAGGTCAATTGCTAAAAAAATTGGTTCTCTCTATCGTGCGAGAGATTTTTTCTTTTAATCTCCAGCATTTATCATGTATATCTACACGTCTACCAATCGCCCATGCTTAGAATCTAGCTTTCATATATGGTACGATGCTCCTGCTATTTACTAAATAATTCGAGTAGCCATGATTTAGAAGGTAAAAAGATATGTTAAAAAAAAGTTGGGGCAGGGAGATTGAGAGAGAGAAAAGACAAAAGGGACTGACAACCTCATTGGACCGGCAGATCATTCATAGAGATTTAGATATTGCCATGCAACTGAGACTTCTCGAGAGAGCTCGCCAGTTACCCTACGATACACCCAGACATATGACAGATGATGATGATGATGTTGATGATGATTTTGCCTGTTTCTCTTCTTGTAAAAAACGAAATGTTTCTGTTTCTCTTTCGGAAAATGACAATATATGTATACTGTTTTTAGCTTATACATATTACAGTTATGACATTTTCTGCGTTCTGTTATCATTGCTTTCCGCTACAACAACGTTGCTGGAGGTGATTTAGTTTTCGGGCAATGAGATTTGATTGACTAAGATTTGTGCGGATAAATATGATTATAAGATTGAATAAAAGACTTCCAAAAATCTACAGAGAAGGATATTTCACGCACAGATTCTCTTTTATCGCTTTTAGATTATATATTATCTTGTAGATTGAGTATCATTAAACTAAATGCTTTATCTTCCAGGCCAGCAAGACAGGATAATTCGAATTGTATTCGTGTATACTTAGAAAAATACAAATTGATTTTGGAATATGGTTCGATAACCAAATCGATTAACTTACGCATTCAGATCTTCAAAATTTGTTGTAGTGACACGTTTGATCATCCGTTTAGCCCGGGGGTGGGTGGGGAAAAAAACAAGGATACAACGATTATATCAGGCTGTTTGAATACCAAATAGAATTGTTGATCTTTAGCACATATCTATAAAGATACAACAGAAAGCAAGATACGTTATTACGTTTTAGAAAGTTTCTGATATTTCAGATGAATAAATTTATACATCAGTAAACATTAACGTACGAAATCGAAGCATAAATACCTCCAACCAAACGCACATATACTCGCACACGCACACACACAGACACACACACACACACACACACACACATATATATATATATATATATATATATATATAATTATTCTTTATAAAAAAAAAATTTATAATATAAATATGTTAGAAAATCACTACAAAAATAGCCATTTTGTTTCAACACCCTCGGTGTTTTATCAAGTTATGATGTTGAATATATATATATATATATATATATATATATATATATATATATATATATATATAAAATCATAATAGCTATTCAGATCTTTAAAATACGGGTAATATTAAAAAAAATTTATTCTAACCAATAATTATTAAATTATATGATAAAATTTGATATTAAAATTAAAAACTGCCAATTTTAAAATCCAAATTTAATCACTATTAAGTTTAAAAACTATAAAATTACTGAGGAGAAAAGAAAGATACATATGTTATTCAATTTATTTCTTCGTTGAAATTACGTTCGACAAGACGCTACAATATCCGGTCATTTGACAATACATGTATATATATTTTAATCCCAAGTGTGTGAATGGGGTCTTAAACTCACGCGCAAAACAACACAAAAACAATCAGATTATAATACATAAGCACCCAGACATATTTAGACATATATATATATACACACAAAAAAGCGACGAGACAGGAACATCTCCACAGCCCTTTATGAAAAAAGGAAACGGGGAAACCAACACCTACACACACA
>CAHIKZ030001957.1:2790000-2817500 GCA_903632075.3 Acanthosepion pharaonis | reverse complement strand
ATTTCTCTCTTCCTTTGCTACAAGCATTTTCATGGCAACTGCTCCGACGAGCTACCGTCAGTTATTCCAATCAGAATGAATTTAAGAGTGCTACTATGTTGGCATGTCGGTCCCACCCTTTCACTGTTGAAACGGCTAAATGTAGCCATATCTTGTACTCCAACAGCTTCTTATCTCTCACCTCCCATCAGTGGAACTCTCCTCCTATCACTTGCTTCCCTGTTAGCTATAATATTCAAATATTCAAATGTAATGTCAATCGACATTTTTTATGCCATGACCTTCATCCCTACCCTCCTCTCTATCCTTTTTCCAAACACTCCTCTTTATACTTACCCTCTGTAACCCCTTGCGTGCTAGTGCCACTTCCGCCTTGTTTGGGGTGATTTGCTGAAAAAAATGGGAAAAATAATAAGTTAAATTAATGTGAAATATTTATTTATTTATTATGTTTCAATAGTGCTGCGGAAATTTAACTAATCATCGAGAGCCAAGACTTGAAATATCATATTAAAATTCGCTCTCAGATTGCAAAATATTTAAAAGATTTTAAATTTGTCTTTTACAAAAAAAAAGAAAGATTTATTTTCACATTTGCCCGTGTCATGTTTGCCTTATAAAGTTCATCATTGAATAGACATCCAAAATATCGAAGTAGTCAAGTGTGTCTAACAAAGGGAAATAACTCAGTGTTTCCACTCTTCAAAAAGCTGTTTATTGAATTTTAGTTCTACTCTTTTTGTTCTGTTATTTTTTCTTTTTTTATTGTATTTTGTTGTCTGTTGCATTGTGGCTTCATAGTTATTTATTGCCGTTGAATTTACTTGTGTGTTTGTCTTTCTTCTTTATGAGATTTTCTCTTCGGGAAAGGAGTTGAACAGAGTAATAAGTTGCTATCAGAAAATTTCTCTTCATAGGTCACACGGGAACCTAACTTATTTAATGGGTATTTTATGATCATCTAAAATGTTATGCTCGTGTGGACGCCTCACTGTTTCGCGATTGTTTGCAAGCTAGTACCGCTCACCATTCCAGTAGAAACGAATTTGATTTTCACAGAGTGAGACATACTCGTGGTTCTGTGCTATAAAAAACAATCCGACTGAATTAAATGGGATTTTCGACATGGCTGTATTTTGTATGTGTAGGTAGTGGAACGGATATCGGCGCGTAAGATGGAATCAGTGTGCCGTGTTCCAATTCCGGACTAGTCTGTGGTATTTACTTTTTGGAGAAAAAAATCCGTCTCTTCTCCCCTACATATGGGTTAAATAGAGTACAGATTGGATTCTATAGTCTTTGGTGTCAACCAATCTAGAAGAATGATAACACTGAATGCAAACCCAACCTGAAGGCGGAAGACTTCTGCAGAGTCATCTTAGCAAAGTTACATACAATGCTACTACGGGTGCAATAGAAGTAGTGAATCAGCAATGTATCATGATCCGGATCGTGGGAGTATCCGAGGGTTGTTCCGATAATGCCTAAGAAAAAATAATGTTTTAGAGCAAGTCCTATACGAACTCTGTTTCAGAAATGGGAAAACAAACCTTGTACTTATTACATAAAATGCAGACAGGTGGAATACCAGCAAGAGTTAAGTATAATTTATATCCGGTTACTGAGATTATAACATATACTTCTAGCGTTGATTTACCAATAATTTATATGTTAGTTTTGTTGCAATATAAATTACAAATTGTTGTTATATGTTTTTTTTTATTATGTTCAAATAGAGACCTTATTTTGAATTCTTACTTTTAGAACAAATTTAATTCTTATTTTGTAATGAGTTAAATTTCATACATTATTATTAGTACGTCCATGTTAAACAGTATTAGTCCGCGTAGTCTTACATTAAAATGCATCGAAATAATGAAGAATAATATTAAAAGAAAGACATGTTTAGAAGTGAGAGTAAATTACTTTTTCTTTCTTATTTCCTTCCCAGATGTTTTTTTCATGCATTATATAATATGGCTATCAAGTACCTTTTCTATTTCATTTCCTGTTTTTACGTATTTTTTCACAAAGCAGGAACATTTTAAATTAATTTTGTAAATTAAATCTGTATATGAAATAACTGAATTTTCTTCAAGTTACCACACACTAAAAGTATGTAGTCTATATTGTGTCATATTTAATTCGTTAATATTTGTTAACGACAACTCCCAAAATGAGCCATAATGATGGGGCACGTTTTAAATGCAAATATATCTATTTATATTATATAAAAAGCCAGTGATTACGTAATGATTTAAGTTAACTGACCCTAAAAATATTTTAAGTGAGTATTATTTAAAAATACGAGTTTTTTTTTACAGTAATATATTTTTTTATTTTAACTTTCTTCAAACAGACAAATTTTTCATTAAAATATTTTTTAAGTTAAAGACAGACACAAAGAGATCCCGCTTTGCCGTTTCGACCAGTTGTTTGTAGAGTAATTATTTATATTTCAGCCTTCTTTAAACAAAAAACATTTTGAATATTTAACAAATATTTTATGTTAATCCGATTTTTAAAGAAATACTTTAAGTGAATGAGATTTAAAAATTCGAGTTTTTTATGCAGTAATATAACAAATTCTTTTGCATTTTGTTCAAGTGTCCACATATGCCATAAATAAATGCTGTTACTCGAGTTCAGATTAATCCCTGAATTTCTATTCCTATTAAATGCTGAAAACAGTCAGTAAAACGTTAAAAATGATTTTCTAGAACAGACCAGCGATGACATGAACGAATTGAAATATTTAAGTGACTAATAATAAAAATAACTTTCATTTCAATGGAATGTTGAAATCAACTTCAGTGTTTTATAACCTAACCCGTCACTGTTCCAACAGTTCACGGGTAGTCTAGTTGGTTTATAAAAATGACATAAAGTACCAAATATATTTATTACATAACGTAAATATAAGAGTGTAACGTATTATCTAAGTCAGGAATGTTACATCCCTGTGATTGTCACCACGACGAAGAAACTCTGTACGAGCTCGCTCTCTCATTTCAAACACAATGCCGCTTAGTATATCAACTATAATGCCTCGGATCTCTCTACGGATGCTTTGTTATAGTTCTATAACGATATGGTTATTTCCCAGATATGTAATATTCGAATCTTAGATAATATATTACTACTTGCATTTGAAAGGTGTCCAATCATTATGGGACACCCTGTATAATAAAACATAAGTGAGTCATTTTCTGAGATTCTACAATTCATATTTTTAGCGAAGTAAAATACACTTACAAATCTGAACAAATTATTTAAAATTGTCCGTTATTCGATTCATAGATAACGAAGAAAATGTTATAGCTTTCTTAATTCCAAATATAGAGTAAGTTTTATTTTTGAATTCACAGAAACAAAATCCCAAGTCATCTATCAATGTTAGTTAATGTTTCAATTCACACTTGCACGCATATCCGTTGCGGAAAGAGTAAATACTCTTTTCTGTTTTGTCAGTAAAAAATATCAATCTTTTCAACCTTCGAAATTCTTTACTCGAATTGTAATATATATATATATATATATATATATATATATATATATAGATAGATAGATAGATAGATAGAGAGATAGATAAGTTTAGAAGAGGAGATATTCGAATTTTAGAATAACCATCTACATTTTCTAATGGAATACATTTAAATTCGTGATAGATATGAGTATTAAATTTAACCATTTAACTGCTTACATAATACAACTTAAAAACGGTAAAAAATATTTTTCTTTTTTTACTTTCAAGATACAGATACTGTAAAAATAAAACGATTAAAATGAAAGTCAGTTATTTTTTTTTTTTTTGCTGCGACCAAATGATTGTAATCAACGAATGTTTATTGGGTACTAATTGTGATTCAGATATTTTCTGCAAAGAGCATAAGATGAAACTAAAAATAGATGGACTCTGCACTGTTATCTTCAGTAGATGGAATTTGCCGAGCTCAGCATTCTTCCTGAATACTCTCTTACTCAGACTATTATGGATTTCAATGGCCGACTCACACATCTGTTTGGTGATCAGGTACTCCCACAATGTTTACATATATTTTAAATATAGAGTAACGCTGTAAGAGGGCTGTACATGGAAACCTAAGGTAGCATTTCCATTAATAGAAAAAAAAATGATAAAAAACATTATTCAGAAAAAGATATTTCCCAGATACGTGTTAAACAAGATGGCAAACTAGGCTTTCTATTTTGGAAGATAAACTCTAAGAGAATGAAAAATCTCAACTTCAAACCGTTGAGAAAACCAACAAAAACAACTACAATTATACTTCTTGAAAATTATTGCCAATTGATAGATAGTAAAGTAAAATCATCTGAAGAGTTTAATTTTTGACTACATCATGTAAAGACGTAACATTAAAATAAAAAAGGTATAATCTGATGAAGGCAACAGTAAACCACTCAATTATTTTTCATAAGAATATATGGCACTTCACAAAACAAATCAGTAGCGAGTCATGATCGCCTATATCCTGAGTAGATATGGCTTATAAAAGAAGACATTATTTCAAACATATATCTATCTTGATTCCTTTAATTTACCTTATTGTTACATGTTAGAGAAATATACTCTCATCAAGAAAAGCGGGAAAAATCACACTGTTATTTATATTTTCGATTTAGGATGCATTCCATATTTATAATATTTACAATACGGGAACGAAATACCTAATTATAAATGAGATACGCTTTCAATGCTTCTGAAGTGCCCGGTCTATTGACTGAAAGGAGATGTAAGCTGGAGTTTTTGAAGCAGGAGATTACAAAAGAGATAAAATAAAAATTACAAACGAGAGAAACCCGTATCGATGATATTCCTTGAGGCATAAGAGAGTTAAAGGCAATGTGTATTTCTAAGCTAATATGCATAAGAAAATATGTATGAAACGAAAAATTATTAACAAAACCGTATTGCATTTATAAAATGCATTCTGATTGGTTTGGTTTGTATTATTTTTGTTACGGCATCTGAACCTCATTGGGTTATTTAATGCCGACAATATTTTTACAAAATATATTCTTTGTTGGAAATCATTTCGTGGATCATGTTTCATTGACGTATTTTTTTTTAAGAGTGTTTTTTGCCGAGAGTCATATCTAATGCTAATAATTTTTTTTTTCAACAATGTATTGCTGGTAATATTTTTTTTAATGTACTGCTGGTAATATTTTTTTTCAAAAATATATTGCTGTTTTTTTTACCATAGAAATCAATTTTTATACTTTCATTATGTTTTGAACCCAGCTTGGGTTTTAATTTTATGCTCATAGCTTGAGACCCTAACATATGATACCACCCCTAGTGGATCTGGGAACAACAGCAATTAAGAATTCGTTCCACGCTCATCAAAACCTTCCGTACCGAGCGTTTGTTGTTGGATTTAGTTATGCATTCTGAGAACAGATGCATATGTAGGAATACATTAAAAATCGAAATAATTATAATAAGAAATCATTATCAGCGATAAGGTGTAAGTTTTAGCTCCTATCAGTCCACTGCTGATTTCTGAACTGTTATTGCGCATAAAATCACTGAAATGCTTGATAATATGCCCATAACGTGAGTGATCACCTTACATCTCTCTAAGGTATTTGACATGATCTCTGTCTATAAAAGGCAGGATGTGTGTGTGTGTGTGTGTGTGTGTGTGTGTGTGTGTGTGTGTATTTATGTGTTGCACGGCAATTTTAACGAATGCACCAAATTTACATGCACATTTCGACGGTTAGTCGCACCAACTTTGCATTTTGCCAACTCCCATCGATAGTGGACATAATCGATTTTTTCATGCTTCTACAGCAGTTTTCATGTAGTTTGCGGCCATTTTATACTGGCCAGCGTGAGAGCCAACAGCTGACTGACACGAATTTAACTAGCATGCTAGCATGCAAAAAAAAAAAATCGATAGCTGCATTCGTCAGTGGAAAATTTAAATCTAATGGCATTTTTGGCTCATTCTTTTTAAACTCATTGATTCTGATTCCAGAACTGGGTTGGGTGTGAAAAAGTATTTGCATTCGGTTTTCCAGTTACGATTGTCCTTTTTAAAGCTGATCGTTTTGTGTTCATTTTGTTTAGTTCTTTTTCGTAACACATTTAATGTTTAATAGAGCACAAAATTCGCAGCAACATCAGCACGGCAAAGGTCATCCTTTAAAGGCAAGGAAGTGCAAAAATATTTTAAGTCCAGTGATAGCGATTGCTGTAGAGATCGTGCAAATCAACGGGCAACGCCGAACTAGTGTGACATAAGAGATTGCAAAAAATAATTCCCGTTTACGTCATTTCTAGATTGCCTAATTACTTCAGGACAGGAAGTTAGAAGATTAGAGAGGACGAGATCATTGTGTATAAGTTGAAAAATGATCCTGTTATAATAGTTATATATTTGAAATTTATTTCAATTCTTCATGAGCTTCCGATCCTTAGCTATGATTAATTAACGAGAAACATAACATTTTCGTTTATGATCGAATTCATCACAATTCTTCTGTTAAGCTTGGAGACTAATTATACATTCTTATTGCTCAAAGTAGAGTTCAATAATGTTATAAAACCTTGGAGAATTTCAGTAATATACCTTTAATCATTTCTAAGATACAACGGTTCAAACTTTATCTAACAAAAGGACAATTCTGTTTTTACACGATTTAGGCAATTTGATGTTACACCCTGTACATTGATTTATTCTGTCTGGTGTGTGGGTTCATATCTTAATTGTTGTATTCACAACATTACAGCTATTGTATTCTCCAAATACATTTTTTTCGGTTTACTGCTGGCATCCCGTCACCACCACTTGCTTTATGAGGGTCTAATTTAGAGATATTGTCCAATACCATCGACGGGGGTATGCACATCTCATTCAGTGGAACCTCAGCTCTAGAGGGGAAATTAGGTGTGAGTACTCCGGATGAGTCATGTGTTGAGTTGGATGAGAATTTCCGTACAAAGCATACATCCTTTTCAGCTGTGGATGTTAGGATTTGGCATTGATTGAATAGAGGAGGAAATGAGGATTTGCTGTAGTTCAGCACACCCTTTTAGAGCCGCCAATAATCTTTAGAACCAAATTTGCGAGATGCAGTCCGTTGTTTCATTCTATCAGTTAACAGTAACTTTGCTTCATTGAGGACACGCTTGCACTCATTACGAGCAGAGACAAAGAGAGACGCCTGTTGCAGTCAGACAGGGTTTTCTGGTACAGACGGAAGAAGCGATTGCTATGGGCAATAGCGACAGAACAAGCAGGTGAGAACCAAGGAGATGAGCGTAATTCACCTAGGTATTTTGTTACTGGGATGGAAGCCTCGATGTCGGCTTTTACAGAGGCGACATCAGATGAACATTTTTGAACGGGATGATTAAAAACATTAGTATGAAAGTCGCGAATTAAATCACATAAATATAAATATTATTTAATAAAACATGTATGAATATATATATTTGAATTGTGCGTATTTAGCCAGCATTTTTTCATTCATACATGGTTCATTAAATAATATAGACAAGTGTTGTCTATTTATGTTATGTAAATTCTTTTCATAACGTCTGATAAGCTTAATAACATTATCATTGAACGAAGAAAGAAAATCATAATATTGATACATATTTTTTAATCCAATCTAAACTTTCGGCTGACATAAGCCATTATCAAAGATGACAATTACAGTGCAATATATTAAGCAATATACGGACAAGACAGTGATGATAGTCTGCTTCTGAATAAATGGATGATTTCCAAGCAACGATAAATACGTGCATATAAAACGCTGGAAGCTAAAATCTTGTCAATATTATTTAATCAAACAAGTCTGATTATATATATATATATATATATATATATATATATATATATATATATATATATATATATATACAGCGTGGCATTATAGTCACGATACAGTTAATACAATAACACTCAAGACAAACCAATTAACCAGAAGTCCAAAAATTTATTAAAATATTTCTGTATAATTACGGTTAATAACAATAAAATTCTATAGTAAACAATAATAAATTAATTACCGATACTGTTGTTCGAACTGCAAGCCACCTTTCTCGATGTTTTGCTTTTTATTGTAACTTTATTGTGACGCTGTATATATAATTAATAAAAATCTTTTTTTTTTTCACTTAGCTGATTGATGTTATCCAGAGTTGCATGGACATACTGTGTAATTGTTCGCTTTACACATCAGGAAGTATCAGCAAATGCCTATCAATGTGTGTCGTTTTCTTTATTTTAGATGAAGTTTAACGAAATAATTTATGCGCTTTTTAATTGAAGTTAAATTGATTTGTCTTCTTTGTATGCTTGTATTCATGTCTGCGAGAGCGTGTGTATTAGCGTGTGTATGAGTTTGGGTTCATTTGTTCCTGAGCATATATCCACATGCGTAGAATGTTGCCGTTTATATTTATATATATATATATATATATATATATATGTATGTGTGTGTGTGTGTGTGTATGCAGAGAGAGACAGAGAGAGAGAGAGAGAGTATGTGCGTGTAAATTTATAATAAATAGTCATACATATATCGATATATATTTCCAATCACGCATCTGCTTTTAAATTATTTCATTTTTATTACGTTCGTACTTAAACCCAATCCACGTTTCTAAATCCCATGATGCCTATCTGAGTGTCATTGTTCCAGTACGTAAATGTATTCGTATGTCGCACAATCTGTCTCGGGAGAACATTGTACTCTATTTGTTTTCACTTTGATAACTCTTGCACGTCTTACTTCATGTCGGGTTTGTCTCTCCCACCTGTCATTATCGACGACTTCTCTTCAATGTCTTTCTGGCTGAAAGTCTGTCCTTTCTAGTAAACTCCAAGGACCACGAATTTATATTGATAGTTTGGAATATATTTAACTATTTCTGAACATATAAGTTGTTATTTGTTCGACCCGGCGTCGCGGTCATAGAAAAGCCTTAGTTAAACTAATAAAAGTTGTATTTTGATGAAGAAACAAATATAATCTATATAATAAATGCAAGTGTCAGTGTTTCAATGTGTAACAGTTTTTCAAATTTACTCCTAGTGGCCTTTGTCCAACATATCATACCATTTTAGAATCAGGCCGATTCCGTGAGCAAATTAAAAATATTCCTCGCCGGAACTGGAACAGCAATATTGGATTCCCAAGTTTTCATTACTGCAATTGTTTTCGGATTCTGACATCTTGGCTTCTACTGATAAAATATTAAAGGGATACAACTTTCTAAATTTCAATAGCTCATGTTCAAATGAAAAAAATACTGTTTTTATTATACAGTGTTTCAAAATAAAATTATCATTTCAATTTTATTCGTAGAGACTGTGGCCCAACATATCATACCATTTTGAAATCAGGCCAAGTCCGTGAGCAAATTAGGAACATTTCCGGTCGGATCCGGACACACAATGCTATAATTTTGGATTTCCAGGTTTTCATTACTGCGATTGTTTCCGACGATTTCTTTACGTGAATTTTTCGACAAATCTTTTGTACGATAACAATTTTTATAACTTGGAAATAAATTTGGGAGTTATCAAAATTAATTACGAAATCCAGCGAAAGTCGGCCATGAAATAAAAATAATTGTTTGTACGGAAAGTATACCCATGTAGATCAAATTGGCTTTAAATTAAGTGCAATGCCGACAGAAGAATTATCGCTGAACTTAAAGATAGGCTTAAATATTAATGCAATACTTAAATGCAGTTTATTGTTGCCTATCGCACATATTCCTCTTTACCTATTGTGATGACAGCACAATCAAGAGCGCTCCGCAGTAGCTTGCAAATTACCACCCGATAGGGTAACTTTTAAGTTAGTGTATTATATAATTTAATTATCTTGCTTGCCTTAACACTATACAAATCATTCTGGTCGACGTAGGAATTTATTGTTATTCATGCTTTTTATGTCCGTTTAGTGTACTGATTATCAACGAGGAAACTTTAGCTGGTGTGTCGAGAGCAAATTCCTATTGGGTTTCTTGGCATTATTAAACTTGGGAAAGGTATTAATCGATATTTTCTCTTCTTATCTATGGGTTAAATATCAATAGAGACTAGAATCTCTACTGTTGCCTGTAAACCAGGTTTAGGACGAGCCTTATTTCAACACATAGATAAAGAGAACAGGGAACCACTCCTTTATATTTCGTAAGACATAATGGCAATGCAAGAAGGACGAAGTTAAAAGAAGCCATTAAGAGTTATGACCAATGATCTCGTAAAGGAGAACGGCATTAAAAAAGTGTATCATTTCATATATTTCTTTCTATTACTGACTGGGGGAAGTTTCAGGAATTCAAATATGCTGTTATTATTTTAATTAATTCTTACTTTAAAATTAGTGTTCTGTTAAGTTCATTCCCGTAAAGGTTTAAAATGTAATTGTGCGGTCCGTCTCTGAAGTTCGACTGAAAAAAAAAATGAATGATTTCCTTATGAGGAAATGACTAATGTCAGCATTAGCATTACCTTCAGTCTTGTTAATAAATTTTCAACACCTCACCGAATAAGAATGTCCGTGACGTGCAAGATGAATAAGCCAACTCGACTATTTTACTAGAAACCTCATTTTTATTATTTGGGGCAATGAACATTCACGGATACTATCAGTCGGTAATATGCTACACGATATCGCATTTATATAGATAAAGTAGAGATAATCCTACACATCATAATGGATCATGATGCTATACGATTGTGCCAGTAAAATTTATTTGACACTTGTCCCCATCCAGCAAAGATAAAAATAAGCAAGCATACTTCCCAGGTTAAACACACCAAACAACCTGCGCAAACTGTTTAGTCTTGAAATTAAATTTTGAGTGTTGTTGATTCCAATTTCATAACAATATAAATGAAGACGGAAAACATGAAGTTATCTCGGAATTTCTGGGATGAGTTACTCCCAAATTACTTGTAAATTATCCGGATCGATATAACCCTGATGAAAGCCAGAGGACACAACAGTAGAAATGTTGTGGTAACAACAGCATAGATGAGGACATTAGACCGAATGTAAATAGTGTAAAAGACATATCAATGATATCCATGTCTGAAAGAATTTTTGCACTGTTTCCCTTGGGAAAGAGAGGGATCCATCCTGTCTCCCTGATATATTTTAAATATCAAGATAGGGATATTTAGACTTGGGTGACAGTCGGTCTAAGAAAAGGACTACTCTGAATGCAAAACCTTGGTGAATTAAAGAGAGCCCAGTAGAATATATTTCTCAAAATGTCATGATAATTCACAGTTAATAATGAAAAAAAGCTCTGGAACACCATGATTTCTCTCTCCCTGTGTCTAAGTCTGTTTGTCTCTTTCTTTCTTTCTTTCTTTCTTTCTTTCTTTCTTTCTTTCTTTCTTTCTTTCTCTTTCTCCCCCTCTTTCTATCTATCTATCTATCTATCTATCTATCTATCTATCTATCTATATATATATATATTTGTATGTATGTAATTATATTTAACATAATATTAAATATTTTTTATAGAGCCTAGCGAATAACCTCACAAGAATATAAAACGGAAAAAAGGTGAGATATTTTACTCTCTTAGATTTTCTGTCCTTGAGAAAGGCATAAATGCCCATCCACAAACGGACAGATCAGAGATTAATCGCTGATGCTGAAAGCATGTAATCAATGATCACATTTCACATATGATCTTAAGAAAGAAACCCCGCCAAATAAAGCCATTTGCTCAAAGATTGAAATGAAAAGAAAAGCATTGTTCCCGTTTGACCTCATATGCCATATGACCTTTCATTTTTTTCTGTCTAGGTTTCTTTTAAATATCATCAGTTTCTGGGCGATAACATATAATATTAATAAATTTCAACCCAATCTAACTTACACCTGAAATGGAACTCGCATATACGATTCAGCGCTAAAAATTCAGAAAAAGTTGTTATTTTGCCATAGCGCTCCGGTATGTAACTAACCTGCTATTTTCTAGCGTTAGAAGAGGAAAATCAGGCCGAAAATGAAGAACTGATGCCATATTCCAATATCAGTTTCTATCGTGTCCAAAAGCGTCTACATACATTTTGGGTGATTAATTATTTTCCTCCCTACAGACCATTTTCCACAGATGAAACTTTGCATGTCTATCATTATTCTACCCCTATTTCCATGGAAATAACTACATTCCTTTGTTCCTCCCGATCTAGCCTCCACTGCTATGGCCCGCTATGCCACACCCATTGCCGAAAACTACCATCATTCCTTTCGTATTCCATTGTTGAGATGTTAATGTCCATACTAAAAACCTTTTTATCGCGAAACGCTATATTGTAGAATCAACTCCCAAGAGGATACTTCTCCGATCACTACAATCGGGTTAATCATCATCTTCCCCACATGTCCACATAAATAATGCTTCTTAACTCTTATTCTGTAATACACTTTTTCGGCTGGTTCCTGAGAATTGTACAGGGTGATTATTACCGATTCCATTGCATGTTCTAACGTTTATTTCTTTCCGGGTCGCATTGAAAACACTAAATATCACAAACGCTAAATACCCTATCAATCATCTCTACATAATTCAAAAAGATCAGACTGAAGGCAAACAGAATTTCTGCTTATAAATCGCGAAGAATAATCTTTGTGAAAATGTATGTCATTCCGAAATCTTATAAGAATTTGTCTTATTTTGTCTTTATTCATATTCAGCTTTTTTTTAAAAGAAATGTCGGTGAAAATTTCACAGTTTTCTTATCTTAATTTTCGGATGAATCGTAATTATTAAGTTAATGTTTGAATAAGCTAATGGTGAATTTGACGACAATAAAGTCCCCATAGAAATTCCCCTATCACATCGTTAAATATTTCGAGTATAAGACCTTTAACGAATATTGCAATAACATTTAAAAATATTTTATGAAATAAGGATGTTTTTAAGCATTTCACTCCAAGCAAGGCTGGAAGCCACTAGCACGCAAGGGGCTACAAAAGATTTGGAGCGAGAGCAGATAGGAGTGGTAGAGCAAAGAATGAGAAGAAGGATTGTGGATAGATAAAGGCAACTGGAGATGTTGATTGATATTACATTTGAATAGTTGGAGATTATAGCTATCAGTGGAAACAGGAAAAGGGAAGGGAGTTCCACAGGCGAGAGGTGCGAGATATGAAGCTATTGGAGTAGAAGAAAGGGCTACATTTAATAGTTTCAACTGTGAAAGAGTGAGAGCGGGATGCCACTCGTAGGACGCTTGAATTCATGAAGCCTGAGAACCAGCGAAAGCAGCTCATCGGAGCAAATACCATGAACGTATTTGTAAAAAAGACAGAGAGAGGCGACGGCACGTCTTTGAGAGAGCGACTGCAGACGAGATGTCAGATCAGGGCCAATTTCAGTGCATATCCGTCTCTGAATCTTATCAAGAACCCCGAGGCAAACAGAAGGGGCTCCAGACAAATGAAAATGTTTTTAATTGGCTTCTTTTAAAAATTTCACTGAATCAGACCATTAACCTGCTTATCTTTAATTTTCTCATTGAATGCAAGCTGCGTCTCTGATATACCTTTTTCTTATTTTTTTTACACACGATCAAAATAGAATAGTCTATTATTTATAAGGTATGACAAGACCCTTTAAACACTTCTATCTCCCATTCTTTCTTTCTTTCTATAGTTTTACTCACTGAAGCTGGGATATGTTTTTTTCCGTCTTTTCACGCAATCAAAACGGAATAGTCCATTATTTATGAGGTATGGCAGGACACTTTAAACACATCTATCTCCCATTCTTTCATTCCTTCTTTCTTTCATTTACTCATTGATGTCAAATAGCGTCTTTTCCGTCTCTCTACGAGATCAAAACGGAATAGTCCATTATTATTAGATATTGGCAGGGCGCAACGGTCGTGCTAATTAAGCAAGGCTCAAGCAGCCGGTATAGATATTTGTGACAAAATCGTCATTTGCTTCAAATTTTCAAAAACAAGTGTTTTCACACCGTCCAATGTAAATGATATAATCAATGTTATCGCCCCAAAAATATCGTAGAGAGAAAATATTTGCTAACAAATTGGATTAAATGTTTCTCCTCTAAACTCTCCGAAAAAGTACGATTGAAATGATAATAATAATGGCTTTAAAATCGATAGCAAACTGAGAACATAAATTAGAAATCGTGAAACAGTTCAGAGTTTAGAGCAGGAAATATTAAGTTAACTTTTGTCTAGGTCATTCGGACTATGGACAATATATATATATATATATATATATATATATATATATATATCCTATATTTATATATATATGTGTGTGTGTGTGTTTGTATGTGTGTGTTTTGTTTCATATATATATATATATATATATATATATATATATATGTGTGTGTTTTTCTGTGTATGTGTGTCTATATGTATGTTATGACGACAGACACGTATTTATATACATACTTCTATACATATGCTTATAATATAAAACATCTGTTGTTTTGCTATTTACATTAGGAATATATTGTTAACTTTTATTTGCTGACATTTACTTTTTTATTGTCTGTGTCCGCGCGTGCTTTTTTTTTTCTTTTCTTTTCTTTTCTTATCGTGTCTTTGCAAAGAAGGTTTTTCATTTTCTTTTTTTTTATTTATCGTTTTCAATCCCACTCATTCTTCCGTCTCGGCATGTCTTCTATGTTCATCCTATACCTGTTCTCATCAGGTCCCTCAGGTGTTGGCTCAAATAAAGAAGATCGCTTAGCCCCAAATGAGTCGTTCACTGTGGCTTCCTTAATACATCACTACACCGAGTCATACGTCATGTCCCTCGCACACAACAGCTCTTCCTCTTGCAACAAAAAAGAAGGTAGCTTATTCTTCCGCTGGGCCTGAAACATAAAAGAACGGAACGTGACTTAGTAATCGAAGTATACAAATCACCAAGAAAAACGCGAACAAGTCTCAATCTATTCTTGTAAAGAAAATGATTCGTTGTACACTGCTGTGAGTATGTTATTCAAAGAACTACGGAGAATAAATATCGTTTGAGTAGGTTTTATTCGACGTAGACATTTCAAGTCAGTTTCTTCTCTACCGTGTGCCGTGTACACACAGGACGTTGGCGATCATGGGTCTCCCTATTTTCCTGTTATTTGTACCTCCTTGTAAATTTTGCGTTTTTGCTATATCCCATAAAACTGTCTTGCCTTCCATTAACATAAATTCATTAGGTTTTCCTCTGCTCCACTTGCCACCAATATGAAATGTGTATGTCAAATTCTCTGTGAGTGTCAAATTTTCAAAGCTCTTTTTCCATTTTACACGCGCTCGGAATTTTAACTGTCTCATTCTGAGTTTAAATATAAGTGTCCTTTTATATTTTCTCTAAATGTTCGTTGTTACTCACATGTTCAGCCATCTTATTCTCTGCATCATTTTCTTGAATTACATTTCTGCTGTTAAAATTAGGATACTTTTCTCCGTTGGTAGTTGCATAATTAAAAGAAAAAAAATACTTGTAGTTCCAAAGAATGATTTAATTTATGGAAATATTTCGATTAGCATTTGCCAAAGTGTGACCAAGACTAGCAACTGCTAGTCGAAATATTTCCATAAAATAAATCATTCGTTCAAACGAAAAGTTTTTTTTCTCTCTTTTAATTGTATATATCTGCTTCTTCAAGTATCTTGTTCATCTGTGGAAAATTTTACAGGATCATCAGCATAAACTATTTTCTTTATCCTAATTATATTTTTAATTTTAAATTTCACGCATGCGCATTGCTTTTTCTGAATTTGTCGACGGCGCAGTATAGTAGGGTCCGTTACGCACCGTCTGTGAGGAAGAGAACACCATGACGCAATTCGCTCCACCAGAAATTTGGAAACGGCATACTCTACTGTTTTTAATTCGCTCTGGAAGTTCCAATATCAACATCTCTGTGCCATTGGGTGTCAATCTTATGAGAGTGCAGAGTGTTCGCTAAGAGTCCGATGAGTGTAATAGAGATTACGAAGGTGTTTTGAGTAATTACTAGTGATGGAGACGTTATGCCTCTATTTATCTTACCACTGGGTCTCAGGCTTAACATTGAGGCATACATCAACTGCTTCGAGGTGTCAGTGCTGTCCTGGGTCAAGAGGGTGGCTGCTGGAAGAACTTATGTCTGGCAACAAAACTCTGCACCTTGCCACACAGGAAGAAGAACCCAGTCATGGTATAAATTATCTACTTTCTGCGACCATATCACGCCTTAAATCTGGCTACATAACTCCTTTGATTATCATCTGTGAGGCACAGTTGAGCGAGATAGAAGCAAAACTATTTTTATTACCAAAAATGAAATAAAGGAAAGGTTTATAGCAGCAATGACCAACTTAAAAAAAAGACCGTCGAGAAGAAATACACGAGATTCCGAAGTCGCCTGGAGGCGGAGATTAAAGCTACTGATTTTTTGAATAAATTTACTCTTTCGTATTACAAAATATTTTTGTGTAATTTTGATAAATATAACTATTAAAATGAGATTTCAGTGTTATTTTCCTTATTGCGTAATTTCGACGACAATTTATCCATCACCGCATATATATATATATATATATATATATATATATATATATATATATATATATATGTATATCAGAAAGCATTGACTGCGTATCTTAACCCAATTCTTCATCAATATAAATATCCATATATTCAAGAGATTCGTCCATAGATAGCAGAAATGTATCATTATTTTCCAAAAAGCAACAGTTACCGGAAAACGTCAGATTTAGCTTTGATGTCAGGCCTTCCAGATGGACATTCGCATCCATCTTGTGTTAATCTTTCAGGGGTGAAGAATTTTTCTGCAGTATCGCTGATACCATCCCCGCCAACAGCAATTGGATCGATACAATTTTCTATCTGTGATATAACCAACTTACCGAACTTATCGTTACGGTCTTGTTCAAGTTTCAGAACTTTTTTCCCGAAAGTCATTGACCGGAACTAAAGAACTGGCTTCGTTTTTGTATCTTATTTTACCTTCTTTTTAACTTGATTCCCGGCCCTATTTCCTTCCTCTGCACAGAACAGACAATCTTTATCTTTTTCAAATTCAAATCAATGCACACAGGAACGCAATTCCTGGAATGATGAAGTAGATGTTGAAATAGATGCTGAGAGAGATTACCAGCTTATTTGGTAGACAACTGAAGTACTGCATTTTATATATATGTTATAATTTGTCCCAAAACCTTTATGCAATAAAATGAAAATATCACGATATTTGTCTTCCTTAGCAATTTGTCATTCAGGTTACGGTGAGATGAACATAGGAAAATCATCAGCTGCAAAGTTTTAAAAATCATTAGTGCGTGGATTTTCTACACTGTATATCGCATAAAACGGGGACATTTTGAGACAAATAATTTTCAAATCAGAATTTTTTCGGCGTTTCCATTAATTATCAAACAATTATAAGTAGGAAAAAGTAAATATATATATATATATATATAGGGTGCGTTTTTAATGTGGTGCATGCGCGTTGTGTGTTCTTGATATTTTCGACTGTATAGTATAGTAGGGTCAGTTTGGACAGTCTCTTAGGAAAAAACCATCATGATGCAACACGCATATATATTATACAGATTACCTAGGATAACTAACATAAAATTCTACAGGACAAGACAGTTCTTCCTAATACAAAGAAATTGCAACAGGTCAAAACGAAATAATTATAAAGATTTTTGCACCAATAATTTTTGAAATTGGCATTAAAATAAAAGTAAAAGTGGTAGAGTTCTGCGATGTAATCTTCAAAATCTAGAAACGTAGAGACGAACTATTTCCAAAACCGAATTACAACTCCCGAAATACATATCCTCCAAATATTCATCCATTCTATGTAAAAAAAATCCCAAAAGGACCAAAAGTGTAACAATTGATTGAGAGGAAGTGTGCAAAATAACAATAACTCACCCGGTGTCGTGCTAACTTGATACCATTGAGGCGAACTAATGTCACTATTGAAGATGTTTCGTATATATAATACGTTACATATATTTTCAAGAATGCTTTGTTCATTTTTAGATATTCATTTTAAACTTTAAGAATTAAAATTTTAAAAAAGCGGGAGAATAATACTTTTAATAATTCATTAGTTATCGAGATTTTTTTTATATTCATACTACATCCTTCACTTATATTATTTATGGCAGCAATTAACGTTTATACAATGAAATAATTAAAGAGTTTTAATGCAGTTTTTATGTTACAATTCGGAGCATATTTTGTGGAATTTCGTAATAGCTTGAGAAAAAATAAATTTAAAAAAAATTATCTGATTTGTTGTTCATAGTTGGACAGGAAATAAGCAGAGTCTGAAATTACCGATTGAAGCTACGAACTGTCAAGGATTACTCAGACCTTCCAAATATTACACAAAAAAATTGCGCTTTCGGAAATTTTGCAGCAACCATAATATATGGTTGTAAATATGCAATATATATGTGGATAATATGCATATATATTTCCTTAGGTGTTTATAAATTGCATACGGTTCAATTATTAATCTCAACAATTTTAAACTATATGAAATATTTTAAATTACAAAATTGTACTTGGATTAAATGAAAATTAGTTACATTATTATATTTATTACTTATAATATATTATATTTTGCCGTCAACTTTGACGGCACGCTTGCACGCGTGTTTCAATACAGTCAATTACATGAAAACATATTGCAGCATCGATGTAGCATTACTTCAACGTCGTAATTTGAGATTGTTGTAGAGTAGTTTTCACAGTGGTGGCTTGTATTTCACTAAGTCGGTCCTAAATTAGGTTCGACGTTCAAAACGTTAGGAACATGAAATAATAGTTAATGACGCAGCAATCTAGTTGTGGTGGTTCATACTTCAATGTCCGACATCGACTGACTCACACAATTCACTGAACTCCCCTGGCGACTGATACTACTACTACTTATCTGTGCGAGAGTCTATTTACAATAGAATAGGTACGTTCCGGTATAACAGAGATATAGTGATTGTAAAAGCGCAGCATAGATGGGACACAAGCGAGAATCGAACTCAGTACTGAATCTTACCTGTTCTAGAGACATAAACTTGCTAATGATTACGCCAAATCGTGCGATATGAATCATTCGCTTCAATTTTTTTTGGCATTTCCTCCGCGCTTGTGATGATTCCAAGCTTTTATGATAATTCCATTTGTCTCTTTGAATTTCTGGATAATACATGAATACCGTTTCATACCGAAAGGTGTCATTTATCTGTTATGGTGAGGCTGAATCCGATGCAAATCTTTCCATTATGATCTCTTTTGGAATTGTTATGTGGTCTAAAAGAGGAACAGTGGAATAATGGTTAGCGGCTCGGGTTGTGAAATTGGAGAGCAGAGTTTGAATTCCAGTCGAGTTCATTACATCTCCATGCTGATAACATTGTGAAAGGTATGAATCCGCCCCACCACTGGTAAATAGCAGGACAGACTTGGTTCTATTGCCTTTGAGTCCAGTCTAGGAGAAGGAAAACTCTTAATTCAAACCAGCCTAGAGAGGATTGGGTGCCGTCAGGCTATCTTACTCAAAACGCATCTATTGCTACGACCCTTGGGTTACGGAATTCGTGATCGATCTAATCAGAAATTCGGACGACCGGGTTTCTGGAAATGTCATCCACTCTTCACGAGACTTACGACTCTATTACGATGCATAATACGGCATCAGAAATAAACGATGCAAACGGATCGCAGTGTTTCATTTAACAGATTTTCATCAATAACATTTTTCTAGCATAGAGAAAAATGTCAAAATTAATTAACGTCAGCGTAGCGTAATGATACGAACAGCGTTCTTATCCCTCCATTCGCGTCGTCCAGATCACCATTTTTGACACAGCTAACAACGTTAGAAAAACCACTCGTTTCACCCCAAAATACGGGGGTGAGATCGATGAGTGCGAGATTTTCGTGAGCGATACGATCCCTCAGCTCGCCTACATAGTCCCGGAAATGCGCAGCGGAGGTCAATGGTAGAAAGCGTGCGAAGCCGTTTCTCCTAAACCAAGGTCAAACCGATGTTCGGCCCTGTATCTATCGACGAGACTAAAATTTTCAATCAGCTTAACGAGGCTACGATTGTCTGAACGTCCGTTAGCTCCTCACCCTCTGTCTATGTTAGGGTCCAGAATGGCATTCAAGTCCCCCATTACGACTAAGCGCGAAGAATCCACAGGAAACGAGACACGGTCCCTGTAAGCGTTGAGCGCATAAACCGCAACGACACGAAACGAACTATTGTTTCCGGCAATCCTGCATCCGCATAGACAAGATCCACCCTCCCACACAGTGTAAGTTTAACCCGCAAGGAAACACCTCTAGCCAGCCTGTCCCTGTATGCTTAATGGACAATATAGTCGCTAGACAGAATACGGACGTCAACATCGCAGCCGCACCAAAGCCGAAGGATAGGAGGTCATGAAGAAGACGAGCAGCTTTTCTCCTATGCCTCAAGCTTCTTGTATTCAAATTAGCTATCTTGAAAAACGTTTTTCAAGTTTTCTTTCCCTATCCACAGATTGGGCGGAATCTGCTCGTGAAAGGACCCTGACAGATTGTCAAATGCTCCCTATTCCCATCTCTTTCGTCAGGCGACTATCCTGGACAATGCCGTCGATGTCCATGGAATAAGTTAGCTTTAGAGCCCTGTATAATGAGTGATAGAAAACGGGACTCTCCCTGCGCAAAACCTTTGTAATTGTTTAAGATCAGGTGTTCCCATCTCTACCATTCTGATACCAGGAAAAGCGTCTTTTGTCTGAGAGATGTGATCCCTGTGACCCTGATCCAAGTAATTACCCCTGAGATATTGGAGAACTTCTTAAGGTCATTCACCGGCTTTCCATCGATGGACGATAACTTAAAAAGGGATCTCAAGATGGTCTTTTGGGAGGAAGAATGATCCTGCTCCAGGGACTGCCTTTATATATGGCATTATTTTTTCCTTCTAGGGACTTTTTTTAATTTGAGAAATGTTGGGAGGCGCATCTTGGGTGTTGGAGTGTTGGGAGTGGGAGTGTTTGGAGGGGTGGAAATGGAGTTCTAGAAGTGTAAGAGATTGATTACCTTGATTTAATTGATCCTTTTTGACTGGAGATGCAGGGACAGATTGGGACTTAGCTCTGTCTATGTCTTTTCCGCCCTACTTCGACCAGCCTGTTTCTCTTCTTTTTAAATTATTTCCCCCTTTTCCTCATTTTCATCCTCCCTACACCTTTTAATGAGGAGATTTGTGGTGGGGGCATCCCCACTTTCAGTCATTCATAACGCCCTGCATGAAGGTCCCCTTGTTGCTGCTCCTGCTGCACCTGGAGGCATTCCTGTTCCAGTTAAGGCTTCTGCTGCTGTTTACTTTGCTGCTGATTGTTTTTCTGCTGCTTCTTCGGGGCCGGATTGTTTGCCTCCTTTGGGACATCCTGCTGGTGGGGAATAGTTGCAGTCTTTGCATCCTTCTTCACCACCTCCGTCCATTCTACTGGATTTTTGACGACATTTGGGCTTGTCCCAGCTTCTGTTGTTTCAATGGAAGTGGTTGGTTGGGCTTTTTATTCTGTTCTCTTCTCAGGGCAGGCATTAGAAAGATAACCTGCGGCTCCACAGGTCAAGCAGAGGGATCGTTGCTCTTCTATTACAATACAGCTAGAACGGCCGCCCCATATTAATACATTTGGTATATCCATAAAGTGTTTCATGGTCACTGTGACCTTGATTTCTACGCCTTCACTACCAATGCCCGCCTTGCTTTTAATAAACGATACATCAGCCACCTCCCCAAGTATTACTCCAACATGTACAAAAATACTCCGTGTATTGTCACTATAGTCTTTCTTTGTTTAAATGTTTTACAATTTTCAGCGTTGTGTTCCCACCACTCGATAATTTTGTAGCATCTTGTTCCTGTAATATCTTTCTTATAACCCATGACGATGTTTATACATCAAAAGTTTGTAAAAAGTTTGACGACAATAACTGATATTCAGTGTGCAAAGTGGAATCGGCGTAACCGGATTTCAGTTCCTGTGTAGTCTGTTGTTCTCTATTGCACAAATACTAATACTAAATTGCATAGATACCTAATCTGTCTTTCCCCCGTCCCACAGCTATAGTTTAAATGGCACATTAGAAATGTTCACATTATGTTTGCAGTTTCACTGATTTAGTTGTAAGGAAGCTGCGCGCCAGTGATTTAACTGCTTCTTCAATTTGTAGCAGGATGTCCCACATAGCGTTGCTTCTTCGGGCCAATACTTTGGCCCCAATATTGAGGATTTTCAGGTTCATAATCATCCATAATCTCTCTGTTGATGCCGATTAGTTTCTTAGTCGTAATATCTGCTGTTAACAGGGAGATAGTTCGGTGTTCACCAATAGTTTGGTTTTCACTACTTCCAAAAGCGAGGGCACCGGTAGCAGTCCGTTCACCGAAACAAAATTTTCAAATTGTTCTTTTAGTCCATTGTAATTATCAGGTCCTGCCTTTTGGGGCCTATTGACTGCCCACGGTGAAGGGTTTTCCTGCAATGTCTGCCGACTCGAGCAGTTGAGATTCCGCCATAATGTTCTCGTTTCCACGACACCGCTCACAAGCAAAAACAACTTCAACGAACAAGAATTCACGTACGAAAAAAACAGAAGTAATAAAATTCAATAATGACGAACATATACAAATTGTACACTTGATTTAAACGAGTCTTGCGTGAAATCTACTGACGCGAAGACGTTTCATCTAGAAGTAAACAATGTTTATTTTGCATAAATATACATAAATTTGGCACAAGGTCTAAGAGGAAAGGCTGGTCATCTCTAACTATCCTAGCTCTAGTTAATCAAAAGCACGACCCATTTATCCAATACAATTTCTCCATTTACTACATGAACTCGTCCTTCACCATTCAACACTACATATACCACAATACCATATATATACAGTAGACCTACAAAATACCACATGACATAAAATTTTCATAATGGCTATAATTTTTCTTCTTTTTTTACAAAACTGTATAAACATTTAATGAAACACGAAATGAGGCGTAGAGGGGATGACCCAGTAACCTAAATGTTAGTAACATCCATCCCTCAAAATAATACGAGTCGCCATTGTAGATGCGTCCACCCTTCAAAATAATAAGAGTAGCCGCTGTATTCTGCCGATATCTAAAATCAAGAAGCACACCCACGAATAGATCGGGACGGGTAAAAATAAATGACGGAACAGGAAAATCAAATCCTGACCCAGCCGAGATGAGATGAAATGGGGTAAAAACAAAGTGTGGAGGTTGGGAATCTCGACTTGAAACCAGCTAGGAGCAACAATTTTCACATTAACTAGGAAGAAAAATAGCGTCTAATTTAACCAGGGGGAGGGATTACAGGAAACCGCCCCGTTGTGACCAATAAGAATTAAAAAGTAACTCAAGGATAGCCACTTTCACACGAACCAAGCTCGCTACTTTCACCCACCTTTTGATGAAATCGCTTTCTATCCGCTCTGTACTTCGCGTTCAGCTCATGCTGAAAGAATCCGACCAGAGCCTGATGAGAATAGCTTTCGTATCGCAAGATTCCATTCATTCACGTCGCCTAGATAACCATTCTTACCACAGCTAACTGCGTCAGAAACACCATTTGTTTCTCCCAAGAATACGGGGTGACACATTATTCTACAGTTATGCGAGACAATGGTAGAAGGCGTATAGAACAATTTCTTCTAAACCAAGGTTACACCGATGATAGTCGAGCATATCTGCCCAGCCACATCTGAAGAACCTGTCATTGAGAGATAGCACGTTCGGAATCAATCGCCAGTTAAGCGGAAACTCAGGGTTACTGGTGTAATTCGTCGCTAGTTCCCAAAAGAAGCTAGAATTAAACTGAACTGTTGACCTTACCTTCTCAGTATTTATACTTCCAGCAAATATATTGAAGCCATCTAATGTTTTTCCAGATATAACTAATTTACAGTGCAATAAAAAAGGATTCGCCACGGTAATTAGCTACAGACATTATCAACCAAGTAACAAACTTTCTGACTTCTATTATTAGGGTAAAGAAAAATATCAATATATCATGAAAGTTGTTCATTTACAACTGTTTTATATTTTACATTCCTAACGTAATAGTTGTTGGCCTCTATTGTAGGGACTTCGTTAAGGATTGCTTGAATGTTGATATATTAGATGATTCAATGTCAATCAGAAAAGGTTTTTGTCATTGTTTATCATCTAAGTTTCGTTCGCTGTTTCTATACGCAGTAACCAAATAATTAAACAAATAGTTTCTGCGTTTATGAAAAACTGTTAAGGAGATTTCGCCCGTCAATGACAAAACATTTTTAGATGCTTTCTTGATTATGCAAATTCCAGTTAATCCTGAAGACCAAAAATAATCATAATCTATGAGGAGTTCTAATTATAATGCTTATTTTGGAGAATGCGTTTTCTCTTCAGAGCGTAATTGATAAGGATTCCCATATGAGTCATTTAGTTTATTAGCTATGAATTGCCATGATTCATTGAGAAATATAGCGTTTTGCTTCTTTGTTCACACTCCACATTTGGATTTCAGTGTTATTTTTATTTTAAATTAGTTGCTACCTAAGTGTATAGATATCCGTCTACACTAATATGTACCTACTAACTGGGTGAAGGAACAATGAATTCGTGCCTTTGATATGGGAATTAGTCAGAACGTAAACGTAATAGACTAACCCTGAAATTGAGTTCAGCTCCTTGATACCAATTTCCACGCCGATATACCTTACACTGACAACGCATACTATAGATAACTGAACTCCAGAGTAATATAGTTTTCTAGCCTTTAGATCAAGGAAACGTGGATATTAATAAAAGTATAGAAAACTATATTAATCCAGTGTTCTTCTTGTAAATTCCACTTTCCCTTGATCTAAATTTAAGTTAAGTTAAATAAACATCGGCCTCATAAATACGTGTATCTTTTCATTAAATGCATTTCCTGGTGACAATGGACGTCGGTGTAGGAGAGCAATTCAAAATAAATATTTAAAATACAGATTTTTCTGACAAGCAAAAATTGATTAGAGTTTCTTGCAAAAAAATCTATTTCGCCCTTTTTTAACGATACTACCTGTTGAATGAAATAATTATTTACCATCCCGGGGATGGATCTACCCAATCCACAGTTATAAGTCTTGACACAATTTAAAAGCATTTACGCGGTCATTCAGACGATGAATAACTTTCAACCTACAACCTCTTTCCTATAGACGAAACGTCAAAAGTCTTACTATTCTATCGCTGTTTCCATAACAAAGGTTCAGTCGAGCTACTTTTCCTTAGTTTCACTTTTTCAGTCATTCAAAGATACGACCCGCCATGCTGTATACACAGTATCAAATCACCGTCATTTCCTTCGCATTCCATTATTAAGAGGCAATATCCACTCTGACACTTCCTTGCCAAGAACCGATAATTTGTCGATTACCGAGAGGATACTTACCTGAGCAGTACAATTTTAACCTCTTCAAGCCTAAAGTTAATCCTTACAGATCTAATGTCATCATAATCTGCGCTTTTTGTCCTATTCTTATAGTCTTACAAAACCTCATTAAGTAACCGTTTACCCTGAGCAATTTTTCGGCCGTCTATTTGTTGGGCAATAATAAAAAATGGTTTTGATCTCCAAACATCAGTGTCTGAACATACGCAAAATTCTCTGATATCGGATATTAAATTTACAAGGCTACAAAGAACACTTCAATGATTGGAATAATGAAATCTTCCTAATCTTATTGTTTCCTATCTAGTGTTTTGTTTTAATAAGCTTACAAAGATCAATAAAGAACAAAATTATATAAGTAAATGTGAAATCAATTTCAGTTTGAGAGAGTAAACTTAAATATCCGCTTTGAAGAGAGATTTCAAATTCATTTGTTTACTAAATTATAGTTATTTATCTAGCGCTGTTTTGTCTGATATAATACCTCAGTAATTGTGCACACGTGAGAATAAAACCCGCTGAAATATTTTATTGGACGATGACTACACTTAGGTGGTTAATGTTTGAGGTGTATCGTTCATTTTCTTCTTTTTTAAGAGATTTTCCGAACCTTGATATTATTATAACAGCCTTGTTTATCATTTTAGGATTTTTAATAATTTAAGTGATTATTTTACAGACATTTTAGTACATCCGCATATATTGCACCTTGATAAAATTTCAGACGCCTAAAATTATTAAACAATATCTATTGTATTAGCCAACTCAGAATAAGCTGTTTAGCACAGGGAAAAATCAGAGCAAAATGAATTCGAAGTCTATTCTCCAAACCGTACTGTGGCCATATTAGTTTCATGATTTCAGGCACAGTAAATGAAGTCGGCAATATAGAAGAACTCATCTTTCAACATAAACAAGATCATAACTGTTTTAATCAGAGAACTAAACTGGAATTAACCTAAAATAAAACACGAAATCAATACCTAGAATTTTAAAAACATGATTGTAATGATTTCTCAAGTGAAATATTTCAAGCTGGAAATAGTAGGTAATCTATAAATGATAACATCGATTCTAACTTCTATTTATCTGAATGGTAAAAGATCAGTAGGTGCAGTCGGTGAACTGATTGTATTTTAAATATATGTGTTATTTATTATGCATAATTTAACGCTATCACCTCCACATGTTATCATATGAATGAATTTTTACATTATTTCATTCTTCAATTCTCTCTCTCTCTCTCTCTCTCTCTGTTCATCTGGAAGTCTTTCTTTAACAAGAAATCCTCTCATCTCACACGAACATTTCATATATATATATATATATATATATATATATATATATATATATATATATATATATAAAAAAAAAGAAATATGTTGTAGTGGTTCCAACGAGAGAAAAGTATATTAAAAAGAAGAGAAGAGAGGTGCCGCTAACGTTTTTTGGTTGTAATGTGGATTTATTTAGAAAAATATTATGCTTTGTTTTACATAATTTTACGACACGTGTTTCTGGTCTCGCCACCGTCTTCAGGTAAAAGTGGAGATTTCTACATATTATTAAAATAATTAATTTTTTTTCTTCATGTTCAATGTGAAATATTCTCGATATGAGACATTCTCTGTTTGTGTGTTGGAAACATTCTAAATTTCTAAATATATATATATATATATATATATATATATATATATATATATATATATATATTAAATTTCTAAATAATGAAAAATTATTAAACCATAGGCAGGGAGTTAACGGTTTTTTTGCCGACATCAACAAACTTTTGCATTAAATAATTAGCATTAAAAAAAATTCCCATAGCTAAATAAAAGTCTTAAAAGCTTAGCCAAATCATTAAATAGGAAAAAAAAATTCTGTAGTCAAAAAACAAAAAACAAAAAAAAAACAAATTGAAATTCAGTGCAATAAGATTTGTATATAAAACACCCACTTGAATA
>CAHIKZ030001957.1:2707500-2785000 GCA_903632075.3 Acanthosepion pharaonis | reverse complement strand
TTACTCCTATGTTCGGCCCATAGTATCCTTAACTTCCTTCTGTAGAACCCTATTTCTTTTGCTTCGAGCCTCTTCTTCATCTTTGAGGATATTGTTCAGCATTCGCTGTCATAAAGAAGGACAGATATCAGGTAGCGGTTTAGTACTCTTTTCTTTGTTATCAACGAAATTTTCCTGTCTCTTAATACTCTGCTTAGCTTTTGTAATGAGTCTATTGCCAGACCAAGACTTCTTCGGATCGCAGTGTTGCACTATCCGTCCTCCGTTTGAACATTTCCCATATATGTAAATTTCCGTACCTGCTTGATTTTACGCTCGAAAAAAAAAAGCTTTAAAAAATAAAGATATTCTTGTTTTTTTTTTTTTTTTTTTTAAAAGAATGGGTTTAACTGAAAATCTTGTGCAAGGCTGTTATATACCGTACCTATGAACACTAATGGGTATGTCCCAATCCTTATAAATACGTTGGACACTATTAAAGGGGTAATATGCTGTTTAATTAAGTTTGTATATCCCAGTATTGAACAGTGGTCGAGCCCAAAACTTGAAACAAAGGATAATTATTCTTCACGGCTTTGTCTTCTTTAATATACAGGAATTGTCATATGTTAGGAAACATAGTGGAGATATTTCGTTTTGCGTTTAGAATTAATTTGAATTCTATGTAGTCTTTCCCCTCAATTGACTGATATCAATATCTGCCCTACTATGTAACACATAGTTATTAAAATGGGTGGATTCATGATTTCCGCTTTTACCAAAACATTAGGGTTAAGTGAACACAACAGATTAAGTCAATTAATCGCTTTCTTACTCTTCTTTCAACCGTTATCGTGGCACCGTCAACAGATATCACTCACCTGACGAGGCTTAGATATTCGAATGTTCAAACTTTTTAATTTTATTTTTAACATTTCACACCAAGCAACGCAGGAGTGCCACTAGCACGCAGTGGCGGGGAGGGTACAAAGAATGAAAGTGGAGGAAAAGACTGTGTATAGTGGGGATTGAGAATAGGATAAAAGAAGAACGGTGATCAAGGCAATTGACGTTGCATCTCAAATTGTAATTATCCGGGAAGCAAATAAGAGGAAAAGAGTTCCACTCTCGGGAAGTGCGAGAAAAGAAACTGCTGGGCTAGAAGTGGCGGTTGCATTTAACTATTTCAGCAATGAAATGGTGGGACCTAAATGCCAGTCTAGTAGCACGCTTAAATTCATGTAGTTAGGGCACCAGGGAAGATAGTTCATCAGAACAGTTGTTATGAAAATATTTGTATAAAAGACACGTCTATGAGAAATTGACTGAAGTTGAGAAGTTATGTCTGGACCGATTACATTGGACATCCTTCTTTGAATTTTGTCGAGAACGTCAAGAGGAACAGTAGAGGCATCAGACGATATATGACAACAATATACAATGAATGAAAGAATGGTAGATTTGTATATGTGTAAGATGGACTCTGACGAGAAAAAAATCTTTTGGCACGACACGGTGAACCGAATTTCCTTGCAGATGACGCTGCTATTGATTCAGTGAAGTTGTCCCACCTCAAGTCATTGGAAAACTTAAGGCCAAGAAGGCGCTGTGAGACACTCTCACGCAGTTAGGCATTATCCATACTGATGGTGCGGGAGGAAAATCTTTTGAGAATAACAGCAACGGATAATTCACTTCTTTGAAGAGATTACTGTAATATTTAAATACATTCCGTTTTTTAAGCAGTATGTTATTCACTCTATAAAATAACGAATCTAATGCGAATAATTAAACTTTTCCCTAGGAAGATAGGATCTGTGGTGATTCCATTATGTACTAGACTACACTAAGTGATGCCAGAATGTTATTTGTAATTATTGTTTACCTGAGTATCAAAGTAGGATCACAGAATTGACCAGAAATAACAAAAGGTGAACAATCAGGTTTAAAGTATTCCAGTGTCTTCGGCTGTATATATAAACAGGAATCCGCCTGTTGTGGTGGAACACATCTATTTTATAGTTAATAGACTCTCCCATCTATAAGTAGGAGTCAGTCAGTTGATGTCGGACGTCAGACGAACACTCTGCCTTTGGACAGAGAGGAACCCGGACGAGACTATGCCGAAAGGCAGAGTTTCGTCCAGGGAGGTAGACAGACCCGATCCCGTTTATGCGGGGTCTACGGGGAATTTTTGGCCGAGCTCGGGAGCCCCATATTAAATTCGGCCTTGTGCCACATGTGATTGCGTGGGGCAGTTACTAAATAGCGTCGATGTCGGACGACAGTTAGTCGAATACGAAAGTATCAGCGACCACAACAAGATTACTCTGCGTCAAAACTATTATATCAAGTTCCTAACGTTTTGTACGTCGAACCTATTTTAAAACCGACTTAGTACAAATACTGCGAAATCACTCCACAACACCGTATCAGGATGGTGTATAAACGCCTAATCCGAGAGGAAGAAGCCAGATTCTGAAAAATCCTCTCCATAAAATATCAAAGCGTTCGAGGAAAGTCTCAAAAAACACACGTCGTCATTAAAATTATTGTTTATTCATTACTGGGCCACCTCAAGCCTAAAAATGAATTAACAATAATTTTACATATGATATGATTATTCTTGTATTCCTATTAGATTTATTAAGGCAATGTTATAATTAATTCATCTCTTTTCCAAGATAGAAGAGCGATTTTTTTTATTAATTTAGTGTTCAAATAAAAGACAGGGCAAGGCTAAAAATTTCAAACCTAACATAAACCTAAAATAATTCAATTATACGGTACTTATGCGACCTATGGAAATTCCACGGTGTCTTTTTTTTTTCTTTTTTTTTTTTTTAAGCATTGAGCCCCAAGCAAGGCGTGAAGCCACTAGGATGCAGGGGGTTGCGGAAGATTTGAAGCGAGAGCAGATAAGAGCGATAGGAGAAAGGAAGAGGAGAAGTATAGTGGGAAGATCAAGGTAATTGGAGAATTCGATTGACATTACATTTGAATAGTTGGAGATTATAGCTTTCAGGGAAACAGTAATTGGGGAGGGTGTTCCACTGGCGAGAGGTGCGAGGTATGAAGCTATTGGAGTAGAAGAGACAGCTACATTTGAAGGTTTCTACGGTGTAACGGTGAGAGCGGGATGCCAGCCTCGTAGGGCGCTTGAATTCATGGAGTCTGGGAACCAGAGAGAGCAGCTCATCAGAGCAGTTACCATGGAAGTATTTGTAGAAAAGACAGAGAGAGGCGACGGCGCGTCTGTGAGAGAGTGACTGCAGACAAGACGCCAGATAAGGGCCAATTAGATTACATATCCGTCTCTGGATCTTGTCAAGAACTCCGAGGTATACAGAACGTCCTCCAGCCCATATATGGCAGCAATACTCCATGCAAGGGCGAATGGTTGTTTTGTATATTTGAAGTATCGATTCAGGGGAGAAAAATTTCCTGGCGCGGCACAGAGAGCCAACTTTCCTCGCGGTGGAAGAAGCAATTGACTCAATGTATTTGTTCCATCTCAGGTCAGCAGTCAGCGTGAGACCGAGCAGACGCAGGGAGTTGCTCTCAGGAAGTTGACTATCAGACATTTTAATGGGGGGGCAGGGAAGGATCTCTATGGAGGTTAATAGAGAGTAATTTAGTTTTTGTGGCGTTAAAGTTGACCAGCCAATTCTTGCCCCAGTTAACATCCGATTGGAGGTCCATTTCAAGACGCACGGCAAGGTTAGTTTTGTCGCCGACACTAGATTTGTTTTTGAGGCAGGAGTAAATTGTAGTGTCGTCTGCATAGATGTCGACTTGGGAATCTATAGCTTCAGGAAGGTCATTGATGAAAATAAGGAAAAGGGTGGGGCCAAGGATGGAGCCTTGGGGCACACCTGCGTTAGTGGGATAGGAACTGGAGGAGAATCCGTTTAGAACGACCTTCAATTCTCGGTTGGACAAGAATGATTGTATTAGATCAAACAGTTGACCAGTAACACAATACCCCTGGAGCTTACGAAGAAGGCCGGCGTGCCAAACCCTATCGAATGCTTTGGAGATGTCGAGGGCCACATCACGAGCCTCACCGTTATTTTGAAGTTCTTGGTAGACGGTTTCAGTGATGGCCGTAAGCATATCAGCTGTAGATCGGGCGTAGCGGAAACCATATTGCTTGTCTGAGAGCAGATTATGGGATGTGAGGTGATTAACCACTTCGGCATTGATTAGGGCTTCGAAGACTTTGCCGAAGAGGGGTAGGAGACTAATAGGACGGTAATTAGTGGGGTCAGAGGGGTCCCCAGAGTTCTTAAACACAAGAACAATGGATGAGGACTTCCAGCACTCAGGAAAACATGATTCCTTGAGGCAGTAATTATACAGTTTAGAGAAGGCGGGTGCTAGCTCAGGCGCGCATTTCTTATGGACAATGGCTGGTATGCCATCTCCACCACTAGCCTTGTGGGGGTCTAAGGTGGAGATAATGCCCAGTACCAATGACGGGGTTATGTGTAAGCCGCTCAGTAAGGCCTCAGTTCTAAGAGGGAAGTCTGTTATGGGTACACAGGTGGAGTCGAGCGTTGAATTAAATGAGAATTTCCTAGCAAAGCATTCAGCCTTGTCGGTAGAGGAGGTCAAGACCTCGAACTGGTTGAATAAAGGAGGTATGGAGGGTTTTCGATTATTCAGGACACTCTTGCAGACTCGCCAATAATCTTTGGAGCCAAATTTGTGAGATGCAATACGTTCCTTCATTCGAGCAGCAAATATTGACTTAGCTTCGTTGAGGACACGCTTACACTCGTTACGGGCAGAGGCAAAGAGACGTCTATTGCAGTCCGACATGTCGCTACGGAATCGGTGAAAGAAGTGATTCCTATGGGCGATGGCAGATGAGCAAGCAGCAGAGAACCAAGGGGAGGAGTGCGACTTGACCATAAATTTCCTTGAGGGGATGAAAGCGTCGATTCCAGCTTTAGCCCAGGATGAGACCTCAGAAGCACATTCTTTGACAGGGAGTGTAAAGACAACATCCCAGGGGACATCGCGGAGGAAGTCACGGAACGAGTCCCAATCCGCTCGTTGATAGTAGAACGAGGTTCTTGTGATGGGAGGTTTTTTGCAGGGCGAGGAGTTGAAGGAAACGTTGACAGATACCACAGCGTGATCGGAGTTGCCAAGCGGGCAGAGCTGTGTGGCGCTACAAGATTCGGGGATGGAGGTAAAACACAGGTCGAGAAGAGAGCCGTTACCTGCCAGGTCGAGGGCAAAACGCGTGGGGAAGTCGACGATCTGCGTGAGGGATTGAGAAATTGAGAAGTTAAATGTTTGAATGCCAGCCCGGTCTGTAGTAGCATTCTCGAGCCACTTGGTGTGATGGGCATTAAAGTCACCAAAGACGAATATATGAGCAAACGGGTGGAGAGAGAGGGCCTTGTCATTATCCTTTATATCATATCTAGGATATTCGACAAACCTGTAACTTAGCATTCTTATCATTTTTTTATCTTTTGTAATCCCTCTTTTCTCCATTTATGTACTAAGTACTATCTGGACTCCACAACTGACGATCTGGAACCACTTCTTAATTCCTTTTGTTCCCAGGTCTACCCTGAACCCGGGATAGTAGCAGGTAGGGTCCCAGCTATGTGCAAATATTTAGCACTCCAGACAATGGCCAGAACTCTATGAAAGTATAATTAATTTTATCGTAAAAATACCAGAAATGCATTTTCATATTAGAAATATTACCTGCAATATATTTTGTAAAAAAAGAAAATACATTACCAGCAATGCATTTTTTATAAGAAAAATTGCGAGCAATACATTTTTGTAAAAGAAATTACTAATGTTCCTAATAAAATCAAATTTCGATAATAAATGGCCCATAATGAGTTGATATGCCATCCTTATTTGTTTGTCCTGCTACCTATTTAAAAAAATATATTCACTAGGTTAATCGCCGATTGTGACGTCCTTGTCGCAGCACCAGCTGTGACGTCCTTGGTCGCGGCGTCAGCTGCGACGTCCCTAAACACAGCCTTCGCTCACTCCTCGCTGCTCCGTTCGGGTGTCGCCGCTCCAAACGTGACGTCCGCCTGTCGCGTCAGTCGTGTTGTCTCGTCCTGTGACGACCAACTGGCTTGGTATCGGTCGCGGCACCCAAATGTGACGTTCTAACGTTTTGGTGATTCGGATGGGAATCTGGTTAGATTCGATATCAGCCTCGTCGTTCCCAACTCGCTTCCAACGCCTGGTTACCAAAGTAACTGCACTGATCTCCAGTCCGCCTACCCACGTTGTGAATTGATCTTAGGCAGACGAGATGAATCAATAGTTGGGGCCGTAATGCAAATCGTGTTCAACGGGGGTGACACCACACAAATATGCATAAAAGAAAATAAAATGATAACTCAAAAATTCAAGGTATCAATAAAAAGGATAACAAACTTTATGTCTAGTTGTTGGATACATAGGACTGCGTCTATTTCCCGACCCGTTCTATGGATTGTGACACGTTGTTTTCCGTTAGCCGAGTTTTAACACTTCAAGTTGTTTGCTCTTTAAGAAATTGTTTTTTCGGTGTGTCTTCGGCGAAAGTCGAAAAAAAAACTTATTTCGGTTGTCTGGATCTAAGTCGCTCTTCAAATTAATTGTTCTTGGATTGAAGAGGTGTCCGGAATTTGCGTGAATCTTGGTCAGCTATCTGCGAGGCGGGAAGTCTCTCGAACCGAACTGGAACTCAACTCGAACTCAACTGCAACTGAACTGATTTCTGCTTGCTGCGACTTCGCTTATATGGACGCCGACCAAAACCGGGGTGGGTTTGTCGGCGCCGGGGGGGTGTCCTCGATAATTCTAAATACATATCCACCTCTTTTATTTCTGGTTAGGAATTTTCCACTTTTTTCCATTTTTGGGAGCCTTCTCTTACTCCCACCTTCTCACCATACTTCAGAGGGGCGTGAACTGCCCTCCCCACTTCTTCGTAGCAACCGCTCATACCCATCCTCTAGCTGGGCGGCGACAGCCTCCTCCTTGCGTCACGTGATCACCACTCGACCAATGATGTCTAGTCGGGCGTGGACGATTCCGCGGCTTTGTTTCAGGAAAAAAAATATCTTGCTTAACTAAAAAAAAAAAATCTTTTTCTTTTCCTTTTCTTTCTCTTAATCGCAGTTATCATTTTCTCTAGCCGCAAACAGAACAATACGAACGACGGTGGTCATAACTCTTGTTCCCACCTGGGCTTCGTCAGTCATCTTATCGCTAATTATCAGAATGGGTGGTCTTTTTAACACGGCCAGACTGTCGCCTCGAAAAGAAACATTTCTAAGTTCCCATTCATTTTTTCGGTACACATTTCTGATAACATAGTTTTATTATCGCAGGCTAAAGATGTTCCGTCGAAAGAAATCGGTCAGTGGACACATCGTGTGCGGCTTTTGACACAATTAATTTTTCATATCTATGCAAAGCCCTGTAGTTTCACCTGTGTTTTGTCAATTATCAAAGTTAACATTTTCAATTGGACTTTTCTTTGGCTAGTCGGTCTGAGGTTTGCTTAATCAGATGCTTTCCCGCACTAGCGGTTTGTTTATGTATCCCAGATAACACAGCCCGTCGCCAGAGCACACCCGATTCCTTTATCCACTCAGAATTTCCCTGTCATTTTAATGACACTCTTTCGCCATTTGTTACTTATCAAAATATCCTTTATCCATTGTCTTTTAGCCGTGGTGTTCTGCTTATCATCCACGCTTTGAGTCTTCGCCTCTCCTATCCTTTCTTTTCTTTCTTTTCTTTTTCTGCCTTGGTAAATGGTGCCACACTATTCTCCTTGATTTTCTTATATTTCGTGTGTCTTGTAAGTCTTAAAGAATCTAAACACCCTTTCCTCATTAAATGGCCCACAATATCAACTCTCTCTTTCGAACTATAATTATAAATTAATTATTCCTATTTTCCTTAATACTCCCTTTTTCCTCAAACCATTCTGTCTGTGGTATTCTTAGGAATTCTGGGTAGAAGCACGTCTCTATCACTGCAACTACCTTCCCATCTGTGAGGAAATTGTTTCACATCAACTGCCAGATATCCACTGCTTAGCTTTTGAATGTTACCTTTTGCATTTTATAAGCGCCTTCGATTTCCTATTTTATATTTTCCGTCATCTTTTAATTTAATTTTCTGTGTATCGCAATATATGTAATTTCCTATTTATATCTGCCTTTAAAAAAACATTTCTTTGGTAGGTTTTCATACACAATAAGCAAATCGTTCTATATTATTCTTTCTTTTTCATGCCATTTCACCACTTTCAATACATGTATTCCAACGTTTCACTGCTTTTCTTTACCTGTCTTTTTTTGGTATAACTTTCTTACCTGTTCACTTTTCACCCCTTCCATTTCTCTATCTCTCACTTTTTTACAGTTGCTATCACCTTGATACTGTAAATTAGATTTCTCGATCAGAAGTTTTCACATCTGAAGTGTCTGTTATTAGACAGGTACTATACTCTGTTGATAGAAAATGGCGAAAGATCAATAACTGATACAGCAAAATATAAATACGTTATCTATTCCCGCTTAAATTTCTTAAAGTGTATCGCTGTTATTTAATTATTTGTTCTATTACATTGTGTAACAAAATTTTACCTTTTTTGCTTTAGTAATTTTTATTTCCTAATTGCTTCTATTTCGAAAGCAAGGCAAATGACTATCATTTTTTTCACACTTTGTTTTTGTCACGTGAACATCGATGTTTTCAAATATATTTTCTATTACTTTCAAAACAGATTCAGCGCTGAGTTGTTGAAGAAGACTTTCCTAGAACTTTTTAGAATTTTCAAGACCTTTCGAGAAGTTTCTAAAAGTTTCAAAAATTTCTCGAACGTTCTGGCAACATAGACGGTACCATAAATACAGGGAAAGTACAATCAACAGTTCTGTTTACTTCTAGCTGTCCAAGTACCGACTAGTTGTTGCTAGATACATTCGTCCTAGATGGCATCAAGTGGTTGTAAGCATGTCTATAATGAATTTATCAAGATACAAGCAAAAAAAAAAGACACGGTGCCAACAATTGCAAAAATGTGTGTGGATTACAATGCCTATTTCGACATGCCTGACGGAGATGAAGACAAACTCTAACCACCTTACATAATCTGCGAATCTGCAAAATACCTCTAGAAGGTAAAATGGAAGGTTTGCTTTGTTTGGATAGTATAATTTTTATTGGAAAAGTTTTGGATTTTTAATTAAATACTTTTACTTTATTTTTTAAGCTAGTGTTATTGAATTATAAGTATCCACAATATTATAGATGTTTTTTTTTACTGGTCCCCTGAAAATAAGGTTAAAAATGGAAAATATTAGGGATATCCACTGTTCAAAATTCCGTATTTTTGTGGTATTTACTACATTAACTATGGTCCAATGTTAGAATTTGACACATCCAGTGCACGATATTTTGAAATTTCTAAAATCAAATATCTAATATTTTAGAATTTATCAATAATACTGTGTGAAATATATTTGTAATATTTTATATTTTTATTTTGCAGGATAGAGAGGGAAATAGAACCATGAAATTCGTTATTCCACCAATTTGGAAGAAAACAAATGACATGCGATTGTTTCCTCTGCATGGTGGACCATTCCACACGTCAATCTGGCAAGAATGTGCCTGCTATCATATATCCAGAACTCTGACATCCATCACACCAGTACCACACTGCACTGGACTCCCGTACCCACTCCTCCAAAGAGGGAGTCACCAACTTCAGAGGAGATAAGAGCAATAGTGAAGAGAGTATATTCATTGATCTAGATTATAGAGGCGTAGTTCAGGAGAGAAACGCATACTACCTCAAAAGAAAAAAAAAACAACACATCGACCTGATCAGACACTTTGGTCACACAAAGTCTAATGCAAATCTTATGACGTCGTGATTGAAGCAGTTGAATTTGTTAAATCGCAGGTCAGAGAAAACGTCACCAATATTTTTCAAGCTAATTTCATCCGTCAAAATAGGTTTTACTTTCTGCTTCAATGTGTTCGGTCTTTTCCAGACAACTGGAATCGCATTTAAACCACAGCAAGCGGCGCGTCTTCATCAACAGCTTATCCAGGAGCCCCAAAGGCGTGCTACTTCATAACAGGAATATGAATCCAACTCTTACCCTGGCTCACTCATTGCAGCTCAAAGAGAAATACAGCAATGTCAGTAACATGGTAGATGCCTTGTAATACGACGAGTACGGTTAGGAAGTTATCGGAGGTATTCCTAATGAGTCTCCAAGGCGGCTTTGCAAAGTATCCTTATTGTCATCGCCTTTGGCACAGCACGGACGCAGAAGCACGCTACCACAGGTTGGTACTGGCTGCAGCGGAACGTGTTCAGTGTTGGGAGAAATAGTCAAATGGGAGCCACCCTGTGGAATGTATTGTTTCCTCTTCTGCACTTAAAATTGGGTTTTATGAAACAATTTGTCACAGATCTAGCTAAGTGGTCGGGAGAAGGCAAAGACCTTCGACACTTCTTCCTTGAGATATTTGCGGCAAAAGTCAAAGCTAGTGTCTTCAACAAATAATGATCATAGAAATCCCCAAGATACTCACATGAACTGAGAAAGTAGCAAGAAACATTTTTGTCGATGTGGTTCCGAGTTTCTTGGAAAAAAAACACGGGCCTAAAACTATGTGGAAATTGTTAAGACTCTGGTGAATTACTGCCGAATGGATTGCAAGATGCCGCTCAACTTCATATCCTTGACGCCCATCTTGATAAATTCAAAGCATATATGGTGGTGTACCCATAAGAGCAAGGCGAGAGTTTCACCAGGATATACTGGACTTTGAACCCCGCTACCAAGAACTGTCTAATGAAAACATGATGGGAGACTATGATTGACGTCTGATATGACAAATTAATATAAGAATAAACAACTCAATGTTAATTTTTTCTAACTTCTGATCTCATGTTTAATACTAGAATAAATAAAGGTTATTTTTGTCTCATTTGTCGTTTTGTTTTTAATTTATGTCAACGAAAATGCCAATTTTTCAGATATCATTATCCTGATTAGAAAATCAAAGATTAGAAAGATTATTAAGCATTTTTCATACTTTAGACAAATAAGGAAATAGGAAATAATGATTACTAGGCAAGGACAAAATTTATGTTACAGAGTAGTATCTTCAATTGGATTTGCTTTGTACGTTTTGGCCCCGTATTCTCCCGTATTTAACACAGTTTCATCTTCTGACATGGCGTCTTATCACCGTGTCCTGTAATTGTAAGATAAGTTTTGATATTTGAGTTTTGGTTGTGCGACAACGCTTTGAAAATCTGAAATGAAGTAACACTAAAAATTTTCCGAAAGATTCAAAAGGTTTTGTTCATTATTTTTTTCAAATCCACTTGTAACTTGTCAATCGCGTTTATCTAGGAATTGATCTCATTAACAATATTAGCAAAAACAAAAGAAGCGAAAACTTCAAATCAATGTATTCTCTCGCATAGATTCTTAAAGATTACTTGATGCGACATAGTACCGAACAAAAAGCCAGAAAGCAAAGTGAAAACAAATGGCAATCAAATCAACAAAGTCTTAAGATACAAATCATGTAATTATTGGATTAATATCATTTGTTATATCAGAATGTCTTCCTTTTTTAACGGAAGTACAGCTTTTGCACAGCTTTGTAACTACAATGAGAAATAAAATGTAGTAAAACACGTAGGGTTATCTGACAAAAAGATCTGATTGCAGGAAACGATTCTGAAAATATTGATAGCTTAACAAAGTTAACTCACCTTAATAGAAAACACGCTGATTTATACACAGACCGTTAAAACCGTTACAACATTCTGAATATGAATTTTTTAATGTTCACTACCAGTGGATAATTAAGAAATGTGAATTCAAACACCAACATTAAAAATAATGAGTAACATGTACATCATTTTGTAGGTGTTATCTTGACTCAACATCCTATTGCTTTCCTGATGCAGGAATAGCAGACAAACGGGTTTAACGATGTCTTGGGTTTTTGATGTTTTTTCAAGATTCTCATCACAAAAACATAAGCTTAACGAGAGTACCTTATGGCCACTGTTATCATAATATGGCTTGGCCCTTTTTCCAGAAGGTGAATAAAGCTTAGAAAATAATTCCCCCCACACGACTATGGCTACACGTAAACTATTATATTCTAAATTCCGGTTAAACATCTTTAATGAATACTACAGACGCTATTTTGATTATCCAGGTGACTCCCTAGTGACACAGCCAGAGACAAAGATTGTGTTATGGTGTATGTTGTAGTCTGTCTTGAGGTACGCTGCAAGTAAACGATACCTATAATTTAGTGCTGACGTACATGCCGGCATTTTTATTTGCCCTTTACTGCTGACACCTTAGGCTTTGTCACTGATGCTTTTACATTCTTGACAAATGCCTTTAGAATATGACCGCTAAGAATCATGTTATATATTTAGACCTATTCCTTTGAAAACTCTTAGCGATATTGAAGCATCACCAGTACACCAAATTTATCAAGTGAATCAGTGATTAACCAAAATGTCTAAACAGTCTTTAGAACGTTCACAGCCTAAGTCTCCTAATATGTTCTTATTGCACAAAAGGTCCATGCTAGCGTTTCCGTTGCATAACACCTGCTTGTCCTGCAGTTCAAAGTTCTGGGCATCAGAAGCAAACTGGAACTCAATCTTAAACAAAAAATAAAGTGTAAATCTTTGCACCTGTTGAAAAGGTCAAGGAGGTGTTTATACTTTATATTAATGATCTGCCTAAGAACATATTTCGAACTTTAGTGAATATCTATGTAGATGACACAATAAGTGGACCGTTAAAATCAAGATGACTAGGACCTAGCAGCTCATCTCTCTACTGACCTAACCAATGTGACTTAATTGGGATAGACTGACTTGTAAAATTCAATACGTCCAAAACTAAATTATTAACGTTTCTTTATCCGCGAGCAAACCGTGAATTTTTACATATGATGATTTATCGGTAGTCTCTCGAGAAATCCCTTTTCTTGAACGTCTATTGGTACTCCCCAAGTTGAATGCTAGGAACATGGTCGATTAATTGTACTGAATCCTACTGCTATGCTCCAATTTTACAAGAGCCAGATCAGACCGAAAATGGAGTATTGCGTTCATATACTGTCTGGCTCTACCCAGTCTTTACTTGACTGTCTAGATAGACTTTTAAAACATCTATGCGATATTGTAGGTGATTTTCAACCATACAAGCCTTTTTCCACAGACAAAAAGACGCGAGCCTTCTGCTTCTTTTTCCCTATTTCCATGACATGTGTTCTGACGAGATACGTTCCTCAGTCCCACCATCTCTGATCTGTGCGACTGGGATCCGCCATGTCATGTAAACAAGGATATAATCATCCTCCTTCCATTCAAATTTCATTAGTAAAAACTGAGTTTCTCCCTAACAGCTTCCTAAGAACTGTTGCTTTCTAGAACAGACACTCCGACAGATGTCGTCCGAATCACTACAATCTTGACCATGCCCAGACTAGTTTTGACCGTTATTATCGCTTCATTCCTCGCCGTTCATACAATACCACAATGTAATGCTCTAATTTGAGTGGCTCTGTGAATATTAACATAAAAAAGAATAACAAATTTCGTTATAATTCTGTTTTATTTCTGGGTTATTTGTTATAATCTTTAGTATTATCGATATTACTTGAAAGATCCATGGAGGTTTGCTTTGTTGTATACTAACACACAGAAAAGATAACACTTTAGTAGAAGGAAAAATGGTGGTCGAAAATCAAGAGCAACAGTTGAAATCTAAACAAGACTCAACAGTCTAGTCGAATTCTAATCAGGAATCCCATCTTGCTACAGAGTTTTCAATGCCTCAATCTGCCCCAAAGATTGACACGAGCTTGGGGTGTGAGAGTTTGATTGTACTAGCCTTGTTCAAATTATTTACTACGCCTGAAATGGTAACCAAGATCCGTACAGCATAGTTGCAGTACAAACCAGAAAGCAGTTTCTGCGGATGGTTAAATAATCACTAAAGTGTCTGAGCAGGCATCTGCAACAGGGATTAGCTACACACACGACCAGAAGGAATGTTAGTTCAATTGAGAATGTTGTAAGTCAGCATAAAACGAGGGTTCATTAAACTTCATTTCCGGTCTCAGGTCGGCGGCTCAGATCTTCCTCCAACTTCCACCTCGAAAACATATTAACTTTATACTGATTATGTCGTTGAATTTTGTCTAGGCATTGTTTGCGACATATTGCCTTGCACACAAGAAACAAGTATTTTAGAGTTGGGGATATTATGTACCAACATAAGCATAATTTTATTGTATAACATAAATCGTTCGCCCGATGTATCCACTAACGATGGGCTACTTTCTTTTAGCCCACTCTTCGACTATGCTCTGCCATGTGTCATACCTATTTTGCCTATATAAAATAACCATATTTCGTTTTTATTCCAGCTACGTAAAGTGACATTTTGTTTTAATTTTTTTTAGACGGTTGAAAATTGTAACACAGCATACCTTCCCTCAGATCAACAAAACTATATTTTCAGCTTTTGAAATGACTGTATAATCGTGGTAGCGTAACAATACTAAAGAGACGATAAGTTCATGATCTCAGCTGGAAAGGCGAGACTTCGTTCAAAATCACGTGGGATACTCTCGTCTTTATAATTCTCAAACAATACTGCTTTGTACTTTTAAATATAAGTAATCCTCGAGGTATTATAACGTTCACGAAATATCTAGTTTATCAGTTCTGCAATAGAATTGTTATTCTCATTTTTTACGATAGTTTTAGTACTCCCAGCAGGGTTCTGGACAATCTTTTTTACTATATATATATATATATATATATATATATATTGCATCGTGAAATTTTTCATGTATATATAATCACAAAAAGTAATCTAAATTCTATATCTATGTTGACGTGTTCAACACGATCAAGCGCACAGAAAAATTAAAGTTAAGATTTCAATCTGTGTAAATTATTGCATCAGCTAAGCTAGCTTTTCGAGAAGTGGTTCAAATCGGAAATATTTTGGATAAAGCTGAAGAGAAATTTACTGTTTTGATAAATAGATGTGTGAATAAGATAATGATGTGTTTACACAGCGGATTTATTTAAATGCCAGTGAAAATTATTTTTACGTGAGCTACCATAAAAAAACAATATTGAAATTATCCCAAATTATGCTCTACTCAAAGGTAAGCACCGATGTGAAATAATGGGCAATTATCATTTAAGTGTTCGATACCTTATTCCATAATAATCTACTAATAGATAACAGCGTTCCTTGCTTTCCTTCCCGAAGTCAATGTAATGATGATGACGGGTAGGGATCTACTAATAATACTAATAATATATTAATAATATATTAATATTTATAGTTGGGATTAGAATGATCCTAAAGAAATCGATCTGTTTTATCAAGATTGACCTTTCCAAAAAACGAATTAGGAACTGGAAATCACATGAATACACTAGTAGCACATACGTTGAGTCAATAATAAAAATTACGGACGTGGATTTCATTAATACTTCTTTTTATATATCGTGTCCCTTCAGGTCGTAGGCGATCATGGATCTCCACTTCCCCCTATCCCTTGTAGCTCTCAATAAGTTTTGTCCATCTGCCACCTTTCCCAGACCACGGTCTGTCATACACTTGCTGAAGACCACCAGGTATATCATGCGTTGCTTTTCCTTGCCTCTCCTTCCCTCTATTCGACCTTTGAGTATCAGATTCTCCAGCCCTTCCTAGACACTTCAAATAAATTGGATTAAGGATTACTTATAACAAATTAAGTATATCAAATTAGAAAATTAAAAAAAAATAGGCTGGATTACATGTAATTTCACCCCACACTACAATTTGCTAAAAAACATTACACTAAAAACTAAGATTTGCCACCTCCCCCACAAAACTTTCTGTCATCCACTTGCTGAAGCCCACTAGGTATATCATACATTGTTTTTCCTTGTCTCTCGTTCCCTCTATTCAACTTGAATGTATCGGATTCTCCAGCACTTCCTAGACACTTCAAATAAATTGGAGTAAGGATTACTTATAACAAATTAAGTATATCAAATTAGAAAATGGAAAATAGGATAGGCTGGGTTTCATATAATTTCACCCAACACTGCAATTTTCAAAAATCATTACACTAAAAATTAAAATGCTATCCTTAAATAGCCTCATCAGATCGACACTTTCATATGGATGGAATGCATAGCGCCAAAACCTTCAGTAATATCTAAACTGTCAGCTTTATACAAACACTTTCTCAGATCAATGTTTAAAAATAACTGTAGGTATTAACGAGGAAGATCTTTATTCGAACCTTGTAACTTGGCGTTAGAGAATGTCAGACAAACGTTTGTAAAAAATCGAACAGTGTCCATAGCATTTGAGGACTTTCAACAGCAGGAACAAGAAAAACGTGTAGTCTACGTAACTCTAAGAGAATGCAATGACATAATGAAAATGTTAACTTTCCACACCACTCCAAACAAAAGGATATTATATAAATGTCTACCACTATAACGATGACACTGGAAATGAGTAAAGTATTTTGCTGAAACATTGTTTTAAAAGAAAGTTTGAATAAAAATCTTTCAACCGAAATCAACACTGGCCGTTCGGTCAATGAATGGTGAATATTTCATTGTAATTCAACGTGTATATTATCATTATAATAAATATTACTATAAGCAACACATTCTATGAAGAGGACACTGTATTTGGGGTAGATTCGAAAAGAAAATTAAAGAATTATGAGTTGATGTGGCTGAAAAAACAACTCTAGGAAAAACTAGTTATAAATGTTAGATTTATTCAATTTCTGTATTGAAACAATCTATCTATACGACAAAATGGTAGATTAAAACCTGATTTTTTATTCTCTACTTCAATTTTTCATCTTTTGTGATTTTTTCTGTAATTAATGCGTAATCTCTGCATAGAATCTAAAAAAAAAACAATATCAGTTGTCAAGACCTAATCATCATTATCATAGTCATCATCAATATAATGACTGGATGGGGTTATAGAATAACTGCCTAGATAGAAACCTGATCAGTTCCCTTCCCATATTTTGTTTGAAAGCCGAAGAGGTATTCATCCATGTATAGCGTGTCTTCGGCAAGTAAACCTGCCGGCGTCCATCTCCTTCCAAATCCAGTAACAATCGATATCCACTAACCTAAAGTTTCGCTTCATCACGTTCACATGACCTATGATTCCATAGCGGGAACTTTCTGCATTGACCATTGATTTGTATTAACACAACACCATCTGCCTATATAGCAATGGAGTCCACTCTACTCCATTATGCAAGTTGTAAATTGACTAAACAAGCGGCCCCTGGGAAAGCCATGACTTTAGTCCTACTGAGTTAATAAACATTCACCTGACCAGAAAAGCATAAAGTGGGGGAGATGTCGGGGCTTTTGCCTATTATCCTACAATGCGTCTGAACTCTGACCTGCCATAACATCGAATGCTATAAGTCAAGTTGTTAATCATATGTCAGTATTTTTCCTCGTTCATTTCTAAGTTTATCTCACAAGATAAGTAGACTGTTCGAGAAACAGAGAAGCATTCAGACATTCTACTAGATAGATAGATAGATAGATAGATAGATAGATAGATAGATATGCACTGATTTTCATTGGATTTATTAAAAATTTTAGTAGAGCATGTTCATTGTTTATTTCAATTTTACGTGCTTTTTCTATTAAATAACGCATTTAACTCCAATACAGAGAAGGCAATATTCATTGTATAAAGGTCATGGTTCATAGCAAAGGTCATTAAAGTTAAAATTGACCAAATGACTCCCAATTTTGCTTCCAATCACAACTATTTATAATATGATGCTCTTCGAATCTTTTTTGAACTTTTGGAGCTAATTTGTGCTCGAAGCACTATTTCAAGATTCTTTCTTGCCAAATATTAAAATGATCGCTGTCATTTAAATGTCACTATCATTTAGTGAATGTAATTTCCCAAAGACTGCTGAGTTCACATCAGTATTTGAGCACTAAAAAATATAAGGAGCTCAGAAGAAAAAAAAAAAGAAACGAAAAATTGCGCTATTTCTTAAATGTACTCTTCGTTATAAATAGTTACTAGTAAATTATATTTAATTCCATTGTAAGTACATTGCTTCTCAGTTTTTCATATTTAATTTTCTCTGATTTTCTGCAAGCACGGAAGAGTGGAGGTCTGTTGTTTAGCAGATTAATTGTTATATTTCGTGCTAAGGGAATAAACACATAACACCAGGTGGATACTAGAAGAATGGTTTATTGTACCAAGTACAATATGAAATATGGTACAGTTATACACGCGGGTCATTCTAGTAGTGAGTGCCTCTAACTGGAAGGTCGGACTTGCTTGTGTCGTCTCACTCTCACTTTTTCTTAAGTCTGTTGTAGACAGTTGACTTTACAGGTATTTACTACCTGTAGTGGAATCATTCATGAGGATGACTGGTTATTCCATTACATCATTAATGTATTAAATATTTCTGAATATTGTAGCAATATGAGTCAGCTGAAATCTTATTAAATAGGAAATAGCAAGGCCTTTTTTTTTTTACAAAACTGGATATGGATCATTTACTTTTGACTGATGGTTGTCAGTAAGTGGAGTCAACTTCAAAACACAAAGCGAGAGTTTCAGACATAGAAATTCAAGAAAGGAAAGTTAATTAATGTTTTAGACGAAGATAAAACAAAGAAAGTTGTTGTCTATGAAACTGACCATCCCGCGAAAGGACACACAGAAGTAACGAAGCTGGCCTTGCAAATGGGACAAAAAAGGCGACCGTTGAACTGTGCACCGCCCCCTTACTTACGTTTCATCTCTACTTCGCTCGATTATAGAGGCAGGTGGTTTACAACACAAGAATAAAATCCGGTTTAATGCTAGAAATGGTTCACTCGTGGATAATGATCTGGACGGAGGGTAATTTTTAAGCCACAAACGTTTGACTAAAAGAAACTGAAACCTATCAACGAACCTGACGTCTGATCTCAGATGCAACGCAACAATATACTTATGTTGAGGGGCCGATAAGGATATCGCCCCTGCAAGCTTTTTTTTTTTTTTTTTTTTGAAGAAAGGTGTCAACAGCCAAGAAAATGAGGGGACAAAAGCAGAGGTTTAAAAAACAAACGTCAGGTTTTTTTACAATATGTAGAAGTGTGTAATGTCAAGAGAAAATGCCTGGATCGGTATCGTATCCGGGGTGACAAGTTCGGTCAGAAGAACTTGATCGGTTGTATCGGAGGCGGTTTCCAGATGTAGAGTTGTCGACGGCAGTAGCCGGTCGACTGCAAGGTTGAAGAGTTGTCGGCGGCAGTAGCCGGTCGACTGCAAGGTTGAAGAGTTGTCGGCGGCAGTAGCCGGTGGACTGCAGAGTTGAAGAGTTGTCGATGGCAGTAGGTGGTTGATTGCCGAGTTGAAGAGTTGTCGGCAGCGGCAGCTGGTTGATTGACGAGGTTGAATGGTTGCGGAGACGATCAGGGCGAGATCCTAAATATTTCACTTTCTCAACAGCGTGATCACACCACTGGAGAACCGGTCGGGGACGGACCGCTGCCGGAAACAGTTGTTGAACATGACAGTCAAAATCGGGACAAAGATGTGTGACAGCCTCAAATAAAATTCATAGCGCAAACCATCCAGACCGGGCAACTTGACTCTGCCGACTTCTTCAATGTCACATAGACTTCGCCCCCCGTGATCTCTCCCTCGCAGCTAGCCGCTTCAGTCGGCGAAAGTCAAGGAAAGTCAGCCAAATAATTTCGAAACTCCTCCGAAACCTTGGTAAACCGGTTCTCGAAATGCCGCCGAAACGCCTCGCACATATCGTCAGTGGCCTGAAGTTTAAACCCCTCCAGGGTTTTGACCTGGGCTGAGCAGCTTGGTTTATGTCGGAAATAGGGGTTAATATTATATGGAACGATTTCTACTGGTACTCTCTGGCTAAAGGAAGCAGAAAACTGTAGATATAAAATTACTCGTCATGTTTTTCGATGTTTGGTCAGCACTGCCTTATCCGAAACTCTCAGGGTACGGTTCTGGCTTCAGCCCTATTGGGCTAATCGTCCAGTAACTCGCCCGCTACTGACCTTAACTCTGCGAGTAAAGGGTTTGTGAAGGTCAAGGTCGTTTTGTCTTTTAGTTCTCTAAGGAGCGGCCAATGGCGGCCGTATCACTTATATGTAGATAAAATATAACACTTAGATAAAATATTTCAGTAAATTTTAGTAAATAAACTCTGTTTTATTGGAAATATAATACTTACATAAAATATTTCAGTAAATTTCAGTAAATAAACTCTGTTTTATTGGAAATATTTTAAATAAGTTTTTTTTTTATTGGTGTCGGATTTTATTTTGCAAATTGAGAAGAATTCATAATATTGTCATTATTTACGTTCGTTTTAATCGTTCTTTCTAAGTATTTTCAAATTCAGATATATAAATATTTGCCATCGGCCTTGAGAAACATACGATTAAAAAATTAATACGTTCACATCATTTAATGACTACAGAAAAATGATGGAACACATGATAAAGAACTCTAAAGCAATGCCATGATAAAAACTTAAAAAATGAGAGATTTGCAAAAAAAAAAAAAAGAATGAAAAAGAAAATTAGATTGGTCAACAAGAAAATAATTGAAAAAAAGAGGCACAGTAATAAGAACATTAATTTTTCTTCTTGTTGATTTGTCCCTTTAGTGAAATCATGGTTTTACACAACTCCCTATCTTTCATAGCTGTTAGCTTTTAGCATTTGTTTATCTTTTTATTATCACCCCCAGTCCTTGTTCTGCTATATATTTTCACGGGTTTGTTACTCGCTGGTTGCTTTGGTCCGTTTTACCACCAAAATATCCTCTGAGTGTCAAATTCTACAAGTCCACTTTCCTCATTATATATCCCGAAAAAGCTTAGCCAAATGCTTTTTCTTTTTCATATAATAATAATAATTGTAATAATAGTAATTACAGTTTTAGTAGTAATAATAGGAGTAACAATAAAAAAGAATTCTGTTTGAAGTAAAACTTAATTAGCCAAAGATAAGTAGATAACTCCGTATACAAGTTACTAATTGAACCTGAATATAATTACCTCAAATACAGACTGAAACGGAACATCAAGATCTCAAGAATCTAAAGTTCAAGACCTCTCTAGCCACATTCCTATGAGAAACTAAACATAACAAAAAGAATGATGTCATTTCGTTGAAGTACATGGAAAAGGTTATGTAATTTTTTTGGTTATTTTTTAATTGCTTCTCCAACTTTGCTGCCCTTTGTAAAATAAACGTAGAATTATTGTAATTTATGGGACAATATTTTTGTTTGTTTGAACATATCACAACGAAGAAGAGTAATACTAAAGAGTATATGATCTTTATGTCATAAAACTAACTTTTGTTTATTTTAATGTCCAAAGACTAAAACTTACTGGACCAAAACCAGAATAAAACAAATAAGCACTGGTATTAAAAGAGAAATATATAAGAATCAAGAACATTCAGACCATGTTTACTAGAAACTATAAAACAAAAGGCGCGAAAATCGAAAAAGTTGTAAAGTTCATAAAAATCAATGTTTTAAGATCTACATAGGAATAATATTTGAGAATATTTATTTAATTTATATTTTCAAAGTATCTGAAAATTAACTGCCTATTTCTTGTATGATGGGCGCTCCCATCTTGTAAAAAGTATAGTTATATAGGACAATCCATCATAAATAAAATAGTGAGTTATTTTTCAATCTCTCTCTCTGTCTCGTTCACGCTATATATATATATATATATATATATATATATATATATATATATATATATATATATATAGCGAAGACACATGGCATAGTGGACAAAGTCGTTGGTTCGATCCAGTGACAGAACACAAAGATTTTTTTACTTCAACAGCTGGTGGAGAACTTGGAGAGGGTAATTAGCCGGAGATAACTGATAACTGACATCTATTAGACATGGCACGTGGAACTAGAACAGTCTACCCAAGTGGGCGAAAAAATGGGTTCAGTTCGACATTCCAACCACCTGAAGAAGGCTGGAGCGTACAAGGGCGGAAAAGTTATGATAAACACGGCGACAAAGATGACGACACAAGTCCGAATAATATAAACAGTATATCAAACGAATGTTAGGAAAGCTTATGTAAAATTTGAAAATAATTTTATAAATAGGTATATTTCAATTTAAGTTTAAATAGTATATATATATATACACACACACATATATATATATATATATATATATATATATATATATATATATATATATATATATATATATATATATATATATAAGAAGCAGTCCGGGCTATTAAACAATTATATATATAAAAGAGAGTAAAGTGCTTGATCCTGTGTTTGTCATATACTGTCGTTGTTAACAATTAAAGAGAAAATTCACACCAGACACCACAAGATGTCGATGCAATATTTATGAGCCTGTTCCTTTGAATCACGTTTCTATTGAATGAACAAAATATTGAAAAGATTTACAAGAAGAGCATCTCTATTGAATTGTCTGCGATATATTTTCGCGGACCTAATACTTTTCCCCTGCGTCTTTTTACAAACTTCTCTTCAGTGCCTGTGTTAATGTCTAGCTGTTAGCTAATCTTTTTCATCGGGTGATTTATATAAGATAGACACAGTAAATAGCGCGCGGGGAAAAGAAAAAAATAATGGAGGAAAAATGGCCGTCGTTTATTTTTTCCTCTTTTACTATTAAATATACAATTTATTTCCAATGGATGTTCACATTTTCTGAGAAATGTCGTTTTTATTTGTCCGAGTTGAGTAGAAATGCGGAATTCCTTTTTCATATAAAACCGATTACGATTTAGCATGCATTTTTTAAAAATAAATCCATATATATATATATACATATATATATATATATATTTGTGTGTGTGTGTCCGCGCGCGTGCACAGTACAAAAGCCTAAGAGCCAGTCAATATAGAGCGTTAATGAAATAGATTGTTTAACTAGGATAGCGAGACACGCGTAAGATCTGACTAGATGGAACCAGTGAATATAGCTAGTCCAACACTTCCAAGTTGTAATTCGAGGCCTTTTATATTTTATCTTTGAAGCCCTCTCATTTAAATAATTTCGTACTGGGCATCCAACTAATTTCCATCTAAGTTATATTTTCCCCCCTTACATATTTTCAATCATAATTTATTAACCTTGATTTAGATGCAGGAGGTTCGAAACCGGTTAGCTAGCCAGTTTTTCAGCTTTACTTTTTATCTATTTTCATCATGAGTGGTAATAAAAACAAATTTTGTATTTTCATGGTGGTCATAAAATTTTGTACCACAAATCATATCTTTAGATTGAAAGATAGATAGATAGATAGATATATAGATAGATAGATAGATAGATAGATAGATAGATAGATATATTGTTACTCGTTAGTGCACACTGCTAGTGGTGTGGTCAGGTTTACACACTAACAGCCCCAAGTACAAACGTTGATCACTTGACCACAATAGTACTAACAATAGTATAAGCACGCAAATTGTATCACAATAGTATAAGCACACATGTTAAATTTCAAGTCAAATTTCAGGCACTTTTGCACAATCACAAATTGGTCGAACGCCTTATGATTGCCCAAGAGCACTTGAAACTGGCAGTCTTGATTGGTCACTGCCCACTTGAAACTATTAAGGCAGGTTTCGTTAAATAATCTAAACATGTTCTGTCTACTTATTCTTGATGGGATCCTTTCATACGTCTGAGTTTTTTTGTGTGTTTGAGAGACGGTAGGAAAACGCTGTGTTCTTTCATATTGTATTTATTTCCGAGTAATGTCGACATAGCATAATGTCATCATCGGGGTATTGTTAATAATAGAATAATTATTCTAGTATTCTTGGTTGTGGGAGACAAAATTTTGTGTGTCATGCTGTGGCTACCGAGTACTGATTAGCGAGCATCAATATGAACAAATAAGGCGTTTTCTGCTCGCCTTTCAATAACCACACAAAAAAGCACATTCGCGAGCATAAAAGGATCCTATCGAGAATAAGCAGAGAGAATATGATTAAATTATTTAACGAAACCTGCCTTAATGAAAATATGCTGTCAAAATATAGGCAAGTGTTGTCTATTTATTTTATGTAAATTCTTTTCATAAGCAGACGTTATGAAAATAATTTACATAAAATAGACAACACTTGTCTATATTATTTAATGAAACATGTATGAATGACAAAATGCTGCCTAAATACACAATATATATATATATATATATATATATATATATATATATATATATAACGTATTGGCTTTAACCAGAGCCCCTAGAGAAATTTGAAATCTCAAATGCAACTTTTCTGGACGATCGACTTGTTTACATTGGTGAATTCTGCCATAATTCTTGCCTTCAGTTCAGATTTGATGTTACAAAGTTTTTTTGGTCTTTCGATCAACCTGAACCCCACACGTAGTAATCAAGGGGATTGCAATCTGGAGAGTTTGGTGGCCATATGCAAGGGGTGCTATGGCCAAAGAAATTGCCTGGCAGCCATGACTGGGTTCTTCTGCTTGTGTGGCATAGTGCAGAGTCCTGTTTTTAGATATATGGTCTTCCAGCAGCCACCCTCTTGATGCAGGCCAACACTATCTCATTAACGCACTTGATGCAGGTATCCGAGTTGAACCTAGGGCCCTGTGGGAAGATGAATTGTGGCATAACCTCGCCATCGCTAGCGATCAATCCAAACACCTTCGTAACTACCATTATACTCATCCAACTATTTCCGAATGCTCTGCACTGTCCTCGGATTGACACCTAAACAGTCTGAAATGATCGTAGTGGATATTCCGGCGCAAGTTGCCAAGCAGTACAGCATGTCGTTTCAAAATTTCTGGCGAAGTGAATTGCATTATAGTGCTCTATTTCTTGTAGACGGTGCCTAACTAATCCTACTAAACTGTGCAGTCGTCAAAATCAAAACAAGCAAAGCGCATGCGCAAAATTAAAAAAATATAATATAACGTCAATTTACCAATCGCACCACACATATATATATATATATATATATATATATATATATATATATATATATATGTATGTATACGTGTGTGTGTGTGTGCGAAGTAATAATGGAAAAGCCCCATTACGCTTCATATTGGATTTACCGTTGTCAGGTAAATCATTCGGAATTAAGTGAGTTTTGTTTTCATCTTGGGAATGCGGTAATTTCAGAAAGCTTTCATCAGTTAGTGACATTGTTTTTCTTTCTGTTTTTTTTCCTTCTTTTGTTTCTGTTTGTTATCTTATGAAATGGAATGACTATCCATTTTCGAAAATAATTCGCAGTTAAAAATTATATCAGTGGTGGAATAGGTAGGAATAAAAAAACAAGCAGAATCTACATCAAAGACGTTGTTTCTTTCTTACAAACTGAACATTTCCAAACCCGCGATTGGCATCAAGTTCCAAAAAATAGATTAAAAATATCACTTGTTATGATACACTAATTATAAAAAACGACTATTTTGAATTCGTTGACAAATGTATAGCATTGATAATTTATTTAGTAGAACTTTTAGATTATAAAAATGACGTACACCAGTTCTTGTGTTCAGCATCAATAATTGTTTATCATTCAGATTTCCCGCGGTTATTTCTCTACAAAATTAACTACTGCTGGGGAATGCTTAATTTGTGGTTTCCTTACAAAATCGGCGAAATTATATCCCCGCATGAAAAAGCTTGAATAGAAATTTAGTAAACAAAGTGGAATCATAAAACCCCAAACTGTCTCTCGTTTTGTCCGAAGTAGTACATTAATTCGCATACAATTTTATTTGAAATTTCGTCTTGATCGTTTACATAATAATTCCTTAGTTATTATATTATTCATGCTGGTGCGTCCTGCGACAAGAAATTTATACATGTGAATACTGACTCATTTTTATCACATAGCTTTGTAATGATGCATTATAGCTCCAAGTGTCTGATTGGTAAGATATTGTATTCATTAAAAAAGGCCTATCATAATCTCTATATATAAAAGTCAGGATGTGTGTGTGTGTGTGTGTGTGTGTGTGTGTGTGTGTGTGTGTGTGTGTGTGACAAATGCACGGCCACAATTTTCGACGGATTTGCACCAAAATTTACATGCACATCCTCCAAGTTAGGGGAAAGGCCAAGACCGACCTTGCATTTCCCAACTCCCATCGATAGTGGAAATAATCGATTTTTTCATGCTTCTACGACAGTTTTCATGTAGTTTACGTCCATTTTCTACTGGCCAGTGTGAGAGCCACGAATAGACAGGAAGATTATATTGGCCAGCGTGAGAGCCAACAACTGACTGGCACGAATGTTAACTAGCATGCTAGCATGCAAAAAAATCGATAGCTGCATTCGTCACAAGTGGGAAAAATTTAAATCTGCATGTCACTTTACTGCAATTGGCTCATTCGCTTGTTTAAACTCAACGTTGATTCTGATTCCGCAGAACTGGTTTGAGTGTGAAAAAGTATTTGTTGTTAATATTCTTTTTTCATTCGGTTTTTCCAGTTATGAGTCCTTTTTTTTAAAGCTGATCGTTTTGTGTTCATTTTGTTTAGTTCTTTTTTCGTAACAGATTTAATGTTTAGTATAGAGCTTAGAAAAAATTTGCAGTGTGAGATAGGCAAGAAGTAAGGCATGTAGCAACATCAGCACGGCAAAGGGCATTCCTTTAAAGGCAAAGAAGGGCAAAAATATTTTAAGTCAATTGATAGCGATTGCTGTATGAGTCGTACGATTTTTGAATCAAGCACGGGCAACGCCGGGCCATGCTGCTAGTCATTAATAATGATAAACATTTTTAGCGTATTTTCTAAATCTTTATTTACAGGGTGTTGCAGCCAAATTCGACACTTGACAAAAAGAAAACGAAATAAGCAATAAAAACAAAAGTGGTACATGCAGAGACCCGACAGTTTATCTCGCATTTAACGTTACATTATTTTATAATGAAACCGCCATCTCATAGCGGGCGCGAAATGAATCACACGCTTTAGCTACCACGTCCTTGTCCATAGCGGCGAGTGCCTCCACGATGGCAGCCTTCAGACCGTGTTGTGAGCGTGCTTGTTGGTCTTGGCCTCGATAACGCCCCAGAAGAAATATTCAAGAGGATTGCAGTAGGGTGAGGAGGCTGGCCATATCTCCGGCGACTAGTGGCGTGGAGCATTGTTGAATGTCTTAGCCTCGTGTGCAGAAGCAAAGTCCTTCTGGAAGACGTAGGGGCGTCCGGCAGCTATCCCGTCCATCCAGGGCTTCACTGCGCTCCTCAGCACCTCCTCTTAAAACTCAGCGGTGACTCTCAGGCCCGTTTGAAAGAAGAACGAAGGCATGATCTTCCCACTCGCTGGAGATGACGCCAAGGACAATGACGGAGGAGGGAAACTTCATATGCTCCCACGACGGTAACCTCCTCGATGTCTTTGCAGATCCACCTCTCGTTCTGCCTGTTTATCTGGTCCTGGATGAAATTCTTTTTTATCGGAGAAGAACCTCAGCATCCCGGCGGACCCGTGCTTGAGCTCTTTCAGCAAAGCCGCCGCTTTGACATTCCTCGATTCCTTGGAGGCATTCGTGATGAGCATGCGGTGAGACTTGGGTAGGAGAAGTGACCAATGTGTTTCTTGATCGTTCGACAGATCATCGACATGTGACAGCGGTGATCTTGTCGTAGCTCTGGCTTCCATCATTGTCGACAGTCTCCTTGATGGGGGCGACGAACTCGTCGGTCCTGACGGCCGAAGAACGAACGTTGTAGGCCTTTTGTTTGGTAGTAAACTCATCCTTGTTCTCACACGCCTTCCACTTCCTCCAAATGTCCATGACCATGGTCCTCTTGAACCCAAACCAGTCCATCACTTCCAGAGGCTTCTTCCCGACGCGAAAAGAAGCTACTACCGCTGCTCTGCATTCATATTCCATCCTGGAAATGGGTAGAGAGAAAAACGTTAGTTAGTTGTCAAACTGTCGGGTATCTGCATATACAACTTTTGTTTTTATTGCCTATTTTGTTTTCTTTTTGTCAAGTGTCGGATTTTTCTGCAACACCCTGAATTAATCTGACATATTTCTATAACTTTCAATATGATTGTGAATAACCATTTTTTAGTAGACGCTGCGGTTATTTTAAACCTTACTTTATTGCATGTATTGGCCTGAACACTTGTGAAATCTTATTAAAGGAAAATATGCATCCCGGCACGATTCAAACCTTCATCCCCTTTGCAGGAGAAACCGTCTTTTGATCCAACGTGAATTTGAACACTCGGCTACTTGATTATGAAGCTATAAGTTGCCTATTGGTAGAAAATCATGTCGGATCAAACCAACGTTTCTCGAATGTTCTAGCCGGTAGATAAAATAAAATAATGTTTAAGATAAGTATTGTAAGTATCCACTAAAAATAACGTTTTCACAAATAAAAATATAAATATATATTTATGATTTGCAGAATTTCAACCACTGATGACTGGGAAATATTTTCTTTAAGAATTTTGTTTTTCCTAGAGGAAACATTTGTTAACACTAAACGGCGAGACTCATCAAACTGTAGACCAGCCGATAACATTAATTGATAATCATCTCCAAAAGCACACGAACATCATTCATTCATGATTCAAATACAAATGTCTAATTGGTAACTCAAGGATTCATAATCAACGTATTGTAGAAAAATAGTAATTTTAACAAGTGTTCGTTATATTACAGGATTTCCAGCAATATTTGCTGGCAAAACAAAAGATAGACAGTGCTGTCTACATGTATAATTGTCTGAAAAATGTCTACATGTATAATTGTCTGGAAAATGTCTATATGTATAATTATCTGAAAAATGTCTACATGTATAATTGTCTGAAAAATATAAAAGGAGACAAAAACTATTCCAATTTGGTGTAAAGAATAAACATCTCGATTTAGTAAAAATTGCTTCAAAGAGTGTCATATTTTTTTTTAATTATTAAATTTATGAAACTAGAATTCGTTTTTGTTTCCCTTGTTTTATTTATTATAAAAGAATTCATTTAATTAATCATATTTTCACTTTTATTTTATAAAGAAATTATATAATAAAAGAGAAAATATGCATAAAACCTGCACTTAAAAAAAATGAATGTTCTCGCTTTTTATCCGTTTCACGTACACGTTCTTGAGAGAGCTTCCCGACGTTCAAGTGTTAAAATCTCAAGAGAAATATATATTGCTTTCTTCAGTGAGATTTTCGAATACTAATCGCAATGGGTGGCACTATCTCGGCGAAAACATTCGTCAGTCTCCACTTGAAAGTCATTAATTATATTACTTTCATCAGACTCTTCAACTTGTTTTGAATCGCAGTCGATTAACTAAAGATATGAAAGATTAGAATTAAAAGGATTTACGATAAACCTAAAAAAAACATCTACTTAATATCATCAACCACTTCATGAGAGTCATTGGTGTGTGTAGTTGCTTTCATCATCACCTGAAATTTTTCTGGAACTATTCTCTCCCTCAATAATTGATGTAGACGATTTCAAACTTGTAGAAAGCCTTCTCAATATTATTCATGTGCCACGTAATTTTAAAATGCTAGGAAGTGTCGTTGGTTTAGTGTAATTCCAATTCTGCTGTCACTAATATAAATAAAAATAAAAGTTCCTGACAATGATATCTATCATGAGATATGTTTGCCGGTTCAAAGTAATCCATGGTAAAAGAAGACATTATTTGTTGTTGCCGTTTTGAAGAGTATGAATATAAATAAAATATAAATAAAATCAATCTTCGAATATATATAGAACATAAATTAACAAACTATTCGTTTCCTGATCCTTCTTTTTTTAAGTAGGCAATTCAGCCATTTTGTTACAAAACGCGTATTCTAGAGAAAAGGGAATGCCCTACAGTACTGATCATAATTTGGATACCCTTGGGGTGGAATCCTGATTGATATAGTTTTTCTTTGTTTACGTTTAATAATAAGACTAAAAGAAGTCTTTCATTTTCGTTGCAGCAATAGTGATTTCAAAGCTCTAAAGATTTCTCTTTTTGTACCGTGATTTAAACAGAGGGGAAAACTGCCACATGGAGATGATAACTAAATCGCAAACCGTTTGACGTCATTTCTCTCTATCTCTCTCTTTCACCCCACCCAAAAAAAAAACAAATATGCCTACTGCAATGCACATCTTTACTAAACCGAGTACAAGAAAAATCTAAAGAAAAATGTCTGTCCTCAATTTTATTCTTTGATTCAACGTTAGAGCCCCTACCAAAAACAAATGGTGATTGACCACCAGAATCCAGAGATGATACGCAACTCAACAAAACTTATATCAAGCAGATAAAATATTCACACATCGAACCCCATTTTATATTAAAGACAAACAACACTAAGTTTTCTAGAAGAAATGTCGCAGACATTTTTATCACCAGTTAAAGTATTACAAAAAAATGATCTAAAATATATCGACGCTTGTAATTATGCTTGGTAAGTTTGTCATAATAGTTTTATTATCGAAAGTCAGAGACATTTTACAACTCAGATTCTATTTATAAATGTATCAATCATTGGTCATTTTAAACTTTACTACCTCTACCAGACGCGTTCCATATGTTTAGTACTTTGAGAGAGGGGAATAAAATAATAACATCAATTATAGTACCGAGTATAAACAAATAGAAAAAACAAAGCGCTAAAGATGGTCTGGGCAAGACTTATAGCTATTTTGATCAAATTATAATCATGCTGTAACTTTTACATTATTTCGACTGCATTAGCTGTCTGACAAATACTATTTGTATGGCAACTTTTAGCTCCAACGCCTAATGATGCAAGCTAGTAATTTGAAATCGTATTTTTAGGACCATTTGAATTTAGACGCAAGAAAAGGCTTCCTATTTACCGTTATCATTTTTATGCAGTTTGCCATCTTGTATTTTTACGGGGGTGGACGGGAACATTTTGATGAATTGCTAGAAGCAGCAGACTGAAAGCTCTTCTCAACATTTTTCTCATCATAAACTTTTGAAAGGTGTCATAAGCTGCGAACTTTAAAACCGATATATATATCTGTAGGCATTTATTTTTCATCGGTTTCGTGTCCCGTAGTGCCTCTCCGGGTAGTAAGGGCTACCATTCAGTGAAGGATACAAAACATGAAATAAACAATTATAAAAAAATCTAGTAGGAACACGATAAAAACAAAAAAAAATGATATTGTATATAATAGTATCATAAATACACTATTGATTATTTTTTTGAGAGGTTGCCGTAATGGATATAGAAACTGTTTAAGTGTGGGTCTGTGGAATCTAATAGTTTTAAATTCCATCTAATCACTAGATCACGTAGTGAAAAAATGGTTCAGCAGGAAGGGACAATAATTGTCTGCATAGACATAAATAACACAATAACGAGTAGGCATCCAATATAAGTCAAAAACATTGACACCTAATGATGTTCAGTGTGTTCTTGTGTCTCAGAGGCGACAGGCTGTTGATTGCTTTAGCATGAAACAGTCTGTCGCCTCAGACTTCAATGTTCACTTTCATATTTACATATGCTAAATCAGCTATACTGAACACGTTATCCTATAACAAACATTACGAATATATTTCTTCATATATATATATATATATATATATATATATATATATATATAAAAAAATAGAACCATTATTTATCATATATATATATATATATATATATATATGACAAATGACAAAATATTTATTTGTACATACAAATTTGCCATATATATATATATATATATATATGACAAAAGACTCGTCTATATTTAGTGTGCGTGTATATATATATATATATATATATATATATATATATATATATATATATATATATATATATATATATATATATGACAAATTTGTATTTACAAATATATATTTCGTCATTTCTTTTAAGCATATATATATATGTGTCTTTCAAACTGACCAGACTAACCACATCAATAGCCATACACTAATTCCTCCATCCTATTACATGCATCTTAATACTAATCATGCAACTTTTGAAGTAAATTATGCAGAAATAGACATGTCAAGAGTTAAATTTTCAATACACTATCCATTAAGCAATCAAAACAAGAGATTTTGTGTCATATTTAAGGAGTAAAATGTAAATCCCTTGCAAAACTTTAGAGTGACTCTAAATCACACGATTTATTATTCAGTTTTAGATATTTCACTGATTATATATATATATATATATATATATATATATATATATATATATATATATATATATATATATATATATATATATATTTTTAACATTATAACATTTTACCCTCTAACATAACAATTGATATATCTTACACTATTTACATTGTTCGGACTATAGTCCTCATCTTTGTTACCATATTTATCACAGCGTTTCAGCCGTTGTACGCTCCGACCTTCTTCAGGTGGTTGGAATGGCTAACTGAACTCTTTATTTAGCACGCTGGGGTAGACTGTTCTAGTTCCACGTGCCATGTCTAACGGATGTCAGTTATTAGTTATCTCCTGTTAATTCCTCTGTCATTGTTCTCCACCGCCTTAACCAGGTATTAAATTCACACTCTTTGTGTCCTGTCACTGGATCTGTCTAACACCTTTATCCACTGTGCTATCTGTCGTTGAAGACCCCAGTGTATGAATTTCTGGGACGTAACGTCTTCAGCAACCATTTTTCTCAGTATTCTTATTGCAATTTTTGTTGTTATTATAGCATGATTTTTACCAGAGCTTATATTGCAATTTTCGTTGTTACTATTGCCGAAACGTTGTGATAAATATGGCAACAAAGATGAGAACGATAGTCCAAACAATGTAAATAGTGTACATAATACCTCATCTCGGAAATATAGACAGATACTGATATATTTTTATTCTGTAGCATACTATTTAAATTCGTAGATAGATCTATACTAACCATTTCTTCCATCTCTTTTCTCGCTTTTGGATATATATATTCTTTTGGCAAACGCATGCAATTAGTTATTTCAAAATTTGTCGATGTATGCAGTTTTTACGATGCATCTGCTGCACTACATTATCCGTTGCTTCTAATGCCAAAGCTGCAATTTGGATAGAATGAGAATGTAATTATAAGGCAGATCAAGTATAGGTCATCATTTCTTTTTTTTTTTAATCCATTGCATTTACACCGGTTGAAAAAGTATTTTGTACATGTAGATTTCAAAAAATAAAAAGGAAATCACTAAGACTTTAACATGAAAGATTTTTTTTTCAAATTCCTTCTTCCATACTGAAAAAAAATGTCCAGACTGTTTTCTAACTTAATCGCCTATCTTACGTTTACTTTTAAACTGTCATCTAATAAAATCCTTCAAATACGTGACATTCTTTCCTTTGATTTTGCGTTGAATAGCAGTCAGTTAAGTGTCGTACGCGATACACGATTAGCCGATCATATGTCTTTCGATTCATGACTGACTAGTCAGGAAATTTTCCAGAAGTAGCTTACCGTTTCTTTCGGTAGACTGGTTTCTAACCAAGGCTACAGGACCCAGTCTTACCTGCTATTCAACCCGTATCTGGGTGGGGGGGAAGAGAGGAATTCCATCGTTTCCCAAGAGTATTTGCGCGTAAATCTAATGAAGCATACTGTATTGTGTACTCAGCTGTCCGATTTCTCATTTTGACCCGGTATCCAACACACAAATTTGAGTATACCAATCATAAAAACGGAAAGAGGAAGAGAAGGAAAGCGAAGATTAGAAAGTTGAAGCAAACACAGAGTATAAGAAAAAAGAAAATTATTTTATTTAAATCATATGTCCTGTGTAAAATGATTTCACATGGACTGACTTCAACCGAAATAAATATTAAAATGTTTTATACTACATCATATATAACGGTTTGAATTTTTACCAATAAATTGTACATCTTGATCAAAATTACACTTATGTCCGCATCACGATCTAACATTGCGAATTGTACGATTAGTGAAGTTAAGCAACGTCGAGCTTGGTCAGTACCTAGATGAGTAACCGCTTGGGAATCCAGGGTGCTGTAAGCATAGATGTGTCCGATGGTATAATGGTTTGGAATTGTTCGGGTTTCTTATATTTACTTATGCGCAAATACCATTGGGGAGGTATAACCCCACGTCTTCTCCCCCAGATATGGTTTAATTAGCAAGACTTGTGTCACTAAATCTGGATTATCTCAGAAAGAAAAAAGGAAAAAATTCTCACAATCTACACATATTTTGTGGCTTCAAACATGCAAATGGTGGAAAACGAATCAGTTATTTAATCTCTACGGTGGTCCGAAAGTCGTGTCATACTAACTCTCGCTTCCAATCTGTAGGAGCTCGTGCCAATAATCTGAAATAGAAAATTATATTATATAGGGGTAACAATACTTTCGGGCCACTCTGTAGCTCCATTTTAGATGGCCTTTTTAAAGTACATTTTTTCTTTCTGTCTTTGTTTGCTTCAATCATTATTAAGTACTGATTGTTTTCAGAATAGGAAACAATATTTTGTTGGATATATCCTGGCATTCGTTAGAAGGCTTCAATTCAAATTGAAATATTTGCTTGTTGTGTCAATATAGGCTGACACGGTCGGGTAACGGATAGCAGCTCTGATTGTTGAATCGGAGAACCGATTTCGAATCCCAGTCAAATCCATTACATTCATTTCCGTGCTAATACCCTTGGGAAAGCTATGCATCCTCTTCTTCTCTCTTCAGCTATTGGTAAATAGCAGGGTAGACCGGGTTCTATAGCCTTGGATGGCAACTGGTATACCGCAGAAAGAAATGGCAAACTATTGCTAGAAATATTCTGCCTCGTCCGTCATGTATCAAAAGTGTGTATCAGGTATGGTACATAACTGTCTGACTGTGTCAATGTCGTTTAGTTGAGGAGAAAAATAAAATATAGTGGCAACCGCAGGGATTGAGCTCGCAAACATCAATCAACAAGCTAGAAACTTTAGCAAATTTAGATGTCACCCCTTGTTCCTGGAATACGATCACACAGTGGAGCTCTACTAATTCCAAGTTTTTGTCTTTCTCAAGTCTGTTTTGATTGTTTTTTCCTGGGAAACCTTTGTCATTCAGTTTTGTCACCCACTCATGATTTTTGTCAGTTGCTCTATTGCTGAGAAAGTCAATCTAAGTGTAAAACAGTAGAAATAATTGGAAGTCAATTCAAGCAGAGATTATAAAAAGAAAGAACATTTCTTAATCTAAACTACATGTCGTCATGTGTAAAATGGTTTCACAATGATTGACTTCACCCGAAAAGTGTCTATAAAATATTTCATACGTATTATTATTATTATTATTATTATTATTATTATTATTATTATTATTATTTTTATACACATTTCCTTCTGGATAAAAACCAAAGACATAAACTCAGAAAAGGGTCCATGACATTTTCCAATGATTATTTTTGTAAAAAAAACAATGATCACACACATTTTACATAGATAAACCTCTTCGTTCCTCTTATTATTATTATGATTTGTTGTAGCTTAGAAAAGATTATTGAATAAGGAATAACCAAAACGGAGTTGGAAACGAAACGGTAATCTTTATAACTTCAACAAAATACAATACTTGCCAGCGGCGTGAAGTAGGTAAACCACTGATAGTGGTGAACTACTTAGACAGCATATTACCCCCACTTACAATAGTGCCCAACGTATTTATAAGTATTAGGATATATAGAGTTCATAGGTACGGTATATAACATTATTATTATTATTATTATTATTATTATTATTATTATTATTATTTACATATATTAATATTTTACATATATACAGATTTTCTTTATATACATATTTTCTACACAGAGACTTTAACGAGAGCTCTTAAAAATATGAAGGATTCTTATATAAATTCATTTTAAGTCATTTATTTATTCACGTGATGTTACCTTTATATCAATTCTTCTTTAATGTGACAGGATGAAGATAACATTGAGGAAGCTACATTGTGTAATTCAAATGAAACGTTAAAATTAACTGCAAATAACATTAAGATTTCTTTGAATATTTTATCTCTCTATGGTTTACTGAAACCGAAATATTCGACTCAAAAATATATAAAAATCAAAGTAATAACAATATTTAACTTTCTTTTTTTTATTCCTACGTTGCGAAACCCATCCCCACATAAAAGCTGGCGCGTGACACTGCTGCCCCCGAGCGCCCGAAAAAAAGTCCACTTGCTTTGTCGCAAAACACAGATGGAAACCAAAATGTCATTAGACCCTAACTCCCCGCAAGATAGCAAGCAATGATAACGGAAAACCACATGCTTTTTGCCCCGGGTGACTACCTATTGCGTTGGCATCAACTGCCCAAATGATATAAACCGCACATTTGCTGTTATATGATTGATACGCCCTGTCAAGGAGGCCCCGTTGAGAAATGTTAAAAAGATGGCGTCTGGAAAATGGCCAAAAGAGCACTTATCTCTATAAGAGATGAAGCCAGGATTTCAAAAGCAAGCGGACCGATCTAGAAATTCTTACGTCGATTTCCCTTGGAATACAGTACACATGTAGTAACATCAATAAATACTTCCACTAATTATCTTGCATTTGAAAATTTTCTCCTACTTATACTATCGCAACTAAAACTTTTAAATACTCAAAAGATTTTACAAACAGACGCAACGTCCCAAGCCTACAGCTACTCTGTCGTTATATCCAGATAAAAATTCTAGATTCTTCACTTCCACCAATTCTCAACTTTAGGGTTAAGACATGACATGCTGGATTCAAACTTCAAGATCTCTGTATTCCTACTGTAAGGAGTAGTACTTCACCCAAACTCCTCATTGCAATAGCCGCTGCTTTGGGGAATAGGCTCCCACATTAATGTTTCCACGAACGCTGAAATCTTAGCCTCTTTATGCTAGCCGTCATTCGTTAGCTACCCTACCCACACATTATCCTGACTATCTACTACCTACTTTTGTATTCATATAGATCACCTGATTATGTAAACATCTAATTTGAGTGGTTCTTGGGCATTGTATTCGTTTAACACTAGTAAAAATTTACATGTAGAAATTTGTTTATAATATTATATCTTTCATACAGCTATCATTACAAGTGACTTTTACTTTTGAGATCTCTCTCTCTCTCTCTCTCTCTCTATATATATATATATATATATATATATATATATATATATATATATATATAAATAAATATGTGTGAAAAAATATATAGAAAATAGGAAGGAACTGGTTAGGTAAATAATCCAAAGTCCCTTAGTATTTTAGTTATTATTTTTAAAAAATAGTGCTCGATACAAAAGTAGAGCATAAATATAATTATTTATTTAAAAGTATGATTCCAAATTGCGACATAAGAAGTCCCATGTTTCAAAACAAGAGCCGAAAACTTAAATATAATTATTTAAATTATTTAAATTATTTAAATTAAATTGAGTTAAAATAAGCTCTGTTCCATCTTCAAGCGAAATTTTTTTTGGAACAGAGCTTATTTTAACTCAACTTTAAATTACCATTATAATAATTTATTTCACCAGAGTCCTTTTTAAAGTACATCAGATCATCAAATAGCACTTTCAAAAAACTTGCTTGCTATATATATATATATATATATATATATATATATATATATATAAGTGATAATTGAATCAAAACTTAGAGGCGACAGGCTGTTTCATGCTAGACGCAATTGTCAGGCCGCAAATGTTGGATTTTATATATTTATATATTCAAATATATATATATATGTATATATATATATATATATATATATTGATGCATGTTTCATTAAATAATATAGACATGTTTTGTCTATTTATTTTAAGTTCCATTCATATTGTCTGATAAGCTTAATAACATTAATAGTAATGTTATTAAGCTTATCAGACAATATTAAAGGAACTTATTTAACACAAATAGACAAAAATTGTCTATGTTATTTAATGAGACATACATCAAGGAAAAATTGCTGCCTAAATATACACAATATATATATATATATATATATATATATATATATATATATATATATATATATATATATGTGTGTGTGTGTGTATTTATAGATAGATAGATAGATAGATAGATAGATAGATAGATAGATAGATAGATAGATGTGTGTATTTTATTCTCTCCGTGATAGCTGTTGCTGTTATCTTCAAATTATCACCTTCCTGAGTATGACGAAAAGCTATATCTTCGTCCTGGGTAAAACGATAAACTACGCCCAACAGCATGGTGCCTGATCAAAAGGTCTTGAGGAGGGCGGAGCCACCTCTTACTTACTGGTGTTCCCAGGTCCACCCTGACTCGGGGTAGTTGCACCTGATAGGGTCCTAGCTTTGGGTAAATAGTTAACCACCAAACTGGGGTCAAACACTATGAAAATGTAAAATAGATTTTAATACCAGAAATACTTTGTAAAAAAATTATTGCCAGCAATAAATTTTTGAAGAAAAATTATTACCAGCAATATATTATTATCAGCAATACAATTAAAAAAAAATTATTACCAAATATACATTTTTGAAAAAAAAATTACCTGCAATAAAAATTTTGACGGCATAAAATAACCTAGGTTGATATGCTGCAAAACGAAACAAACCAACCAATCACATTATCACTAATATTGCATTACGCTAATTTCAGGCATTAATCCTATACTTGGGATCAAGTAACAACAAGTACTCATCGGTCTAAGTCCTCCAGTCGATATCTGAAATAGTACTATATCCTATATATGCTATGTCTTCTAAAATTCATACGATAAAGTTAACATCAATTCATATGATGACGTTAATAGCAAAAATTCGGAAAAATAGTAGATTACTAATAATAACAATAATAAAATAGAACAAAGATAATTAAATAACTGTTGAATACATTTTCATAAACTAATAACATTGAAGAGAAGAAAATTGGAAAATTAAACTACTTCGAAAATCAGTCCCATGAGGATGAAACTAAAAATTTTAAACGTCATCATTGTATTAGGTACTGCTTTAATTAGCTACTTTCTTTTTTGTTTTATTTCTTAAATATACGAGAGTAAGTAAAAATTTATCTGCACTTTCGAGATAACATATTTTTTTAATTTTTTTTATCACGCTCCCTTCCGCTCACGCGTGTTTATCGTGCGACTATTGTGGTCACGTGATCGAATTTTGAGCTTGATCGCATTAGTTTCCTTGCAGCAGTTAAACATAGCCTCACCACCCCAGCCTGCACTATGAAGGAACAAACGGCAGTGATCCGAATTTGCAGAGGACATTTTACTTCATTGATAGTAACCGCCGGTTCGCCATTATCCTCTTCTGCTCTTGCTGAATCTTTTTAACAGTGAAGGAGGCTGACGAGCGCCCTGCTCCTTCTTCTTTTATCAAGTTTGTACTGTCACTTTTAAACTTCTCGGCTCATTTATACGCACGTCTACTCGGTAGTGCATTGTCGCCATATTGCGTTAAAATTCTCCGGTGAATTGCAACCTCTGACACACCTTCCGACCAAAGAAATCGGATCCCTGCTATTCGTGTACACTGCTAGTTAAGCAAGAAAACTACCGCGTTCAAACTCACTTCGATCACGGTAACACAATAGTATCAACTCTAAGCACAGATGAGCAGAAGCCTGACAAACATAAAGAGATGTTATGGCGAACGTGCGGATAATTTTTTACTCCCCCTCGTATAATATATACTTCGTGTATGTCAAATAAAAATATAATCAAAGTATTTTTAACTCTCTAAATATAATAGTTATATGATGTATAGGGCATTTATTCTTACCATAAGAATTATGAAATAAATCAGAAAATATGTTTGCTTCCTTATTAATTCGGCATTGGGCGTGTCACGTGTTCAGAATGCGCGTCTCACTCGACTCTCACGTATTATCCTGTTTGGAGGACTCACCAGTGGCAAGAGGCTACGTGAAGGTCCAAAACGACGCTTCAAGGATCAAATGAAGTATCACTTACAGAGGCTAACATCGAAACTGACACTTTGGAAAACCTTGTTACAAATCGGCCTTCCTAACGTAGGATCTTCCTAGTGGGGCAGACATTCAAGTCCAACCGTCAACATGAACAGAATCACCACCCACACTGCTCTGTGACTCCTGCTCACGATTTTCCAGCAGTAGGCTAGGGGCCATCACAATCATCTCCACTACCGCAACCAGAGAGAGAAAGGAAATAAGGAGAGAGGAGGACGTTCGCGGCAATTTTCAGCTCTTCACTTCAAAGTATCACATTCCATGTCCTCTTTGTATCACCTGCGCCATTGCTCACACGCTTTGGTGACATTATGTAGTAATTGATTGATTCTTTTATGGCAAATCAAACCATTGCTGGTTATTTAAAGCAGACGCATTAACGGTTGTAGCGGGTTGTTTACAATACAAGGTGTTCCCAAGTCGTTACCTCATCTTAGTACTCATTGTGTTCAACGCTGCTTAACTTCGGTAATCGAACGGGAACCGGTGCTTTCAACAATTATGCAGCAAAAATTAATGTTTATTACTGTGATTGATCGTTGTTAACAGAAATGACAGTAATGTTTTAGAATGTGTAGGCTACATCTACTGCAATGACCAGAACATTGACGACACGGACTGTTTTCAACGTGTAACATTATGGCAGTGATTGATAGTCTTCTAATTCCTAAACGCGCGGAAATCAGCAGTACAATTACGGCAGTGGTGATGTCACGAGCTCTGACGCCTTCTTCTCCCAGATTAATCTCAATGCCATGGTTTCACGGCGGTTGGGTAATTTGTAGCTTGACGAACTGCTGTCGTCCCATCTTCCCCGCCTCTCATTTTCGCTCCGTCCAAGAATAATTCCAACTATGACCCCACCTGTGAAATAAAGCGAGGAAAAAAAACACGAAAATTATCTATCGTTGATTAAGTCCGTTGTTTCAATGTTTAATTCCTACTGAAGCCCTGATGATAAATCCCTAGAATCCGGAAAGAGAGCCACTGGAGTATCAAAGAGTAGAGACTACTTAAGAGTATTTACCAATTTCTATACGGATTAAAAATTATTCCATATATATTCAAAACTAGATAGGATGTAAGACAAGTGTGTGACTTCTCACCGGATTTATTCAAACTTTACAATGAAAACGGCTACAATCTTAAAAACATATGATCTGCAGATGCCACAGTGTTGATAAAAGACACATATAAAAAAAACTAGAAAAGCTCCTACAGAATCTAGCGAAAGAAAGCGTGAAGAAATCACAAAATAAAAACTACAAGACAGAATGGATGCAGATCAGCAAAAGGGTGAGACAAAAATGAAATTACAAAACGGGGACACTAAAATAAAATAAGTAAATGAATTTAAATATCTGGTAAGGGTTCTAACAGTGGACGGAAAGTGCGACTCTGAGATCCGAAGACATGCTGGGATGGCCAAAGATGCATTCCAAAATCTAAGCATAGTATGAAGTTTTAGAAAAATTTCGTCATAAACAAAGAAAAGAATACGAATCTCTTACGTGATATAAGTCCTCCTGTATAGCAGAGATTGCTGGACAGTCTCCTCAAACATGAAGAAGAGACAACAAGCAACAGCAATGTGGTTCTGAAATGCTGAATATACCATGGACTGAACATGTGAATAACGACGATGTTTTAGAGAAAATAGAAACAAAAAAGAAACTTAGAAAACTTAACATTAGGAAGAGCCAGTTGAATTTTGGAGGGACTGTAATGAGGAAAGAGGGCTTGGAGAAACTGATACTCTCAATAAATTAAGGGAAAGATGGGCAGGAGAAAGCAGCGCGTAACATACTTGATGAGCTTGAGCAAATAGTTGCTAGAACTTGTTTTGTGAGAAATAGCAAAAAAGACAGAATTTATTAGGAGCTACAAGTGACTGAAAGATGTGCAGGGCCATGATAGCCTACATCCTGAAAAGAACACGGAACATAAAAGAATAAACATTTCTACTAGATTAATTTCAGAATAAAACATCTACTCAAATATTATCGCAAGGGGAGTTGATTATAATTTTAATTTCATTTATAAAACTCTAAATATTTATTTCGGACGAACTGAATTGAGGCTTTGCCATTGTTTACATTACATTGTCCCACGGGAAAATCTCTAGTGCTTTAAAGCGTTGGTCTATAAATTTGATTACTTAGTATTGTGAGTTCTATCACTCTACCAGACAGTGTGTATCTGTATTCAGTGGAAAAGAAGCGAGCAATAACTGAGCAGTTCTAATATAAGAACTAGATGAAATGTCCCTGAACATGATGAGCGGACCAAAAAACCTTTGTTAATTCGAAATTCCCAGTAGGTTAACTTGAACGATATACACCTGGTGAAAGCCGGTGGCCGCAACAGTCGAAATGTTGTGATAACAACAACGATGAAGACAATTGCCCGTATGTAAATAATGTGTATAGTTAATATTTCACTTGCAAGAATCGGATACTTAAGTTGAACAGTTTTATTACTATTTACTACGTGATGAGTTTGCAATTAAAAATAACTGGGTCCTCTCACTCTGGATAAACCTACAACATCTTCATCAATAGCTTAGCTTTATTATCTGGTCTGGTGTTACTAATAATATATTACGTGATTTTTGACAAGATTCAAAAAGATATCTGTAATGTAATCGACTTGATCCTGGCATCTCGACTTCAGTCACCCTCCCACCGACGTGACTTTGGTTTCCCTCTGTCTTTTCGACAAATATAACAATGTTAATTGTTATGATGAATTGTTCTCCTTAGTGCCTCGACTGCATGAACCTGACACTAAACCCTTGTGCAAATTAATTGAAACCGCTTTAGTTTCCATTCTTTCACCATACGTTCAGTTTTAGACCCACTGGAGTGAGAGAGTGTAATCGATTTCTAATTGTTTCCTCAGATTAGGCTATTTGCAGTGTTGTGCAGTAATATGAACCTATTTTCGCGGTGTATAATGAAATTTGTTTGGCCCTGGAAAATATTGCGTTATCCATGATTGCATCAGATTTTTATCACGCCCAGAGACTACTGTCCCGACTGTCGATTATTTGTCCTACGGATATTGTCTGTGTTGGACGTTACTCCAAGGAAGCGTAAGAAAATTTTAACGCTTCACAAATGCACTAACAAGCCTTACAGAGAGATCGCGGTCTGTACGACGAAAAAGAAGCTCGTGACAGGTCATGTTTCATTGGAAAATACGAAAACAGTAAGTCATAACGGAATGATTCGTTTTGTTTCAATTAATTTGCACAAGAGAATAGATGGCGCCGTTGTACTGTTGAACTACCTGGATGCAACCGTCAGTTCTATTCTAATAGTTTTATTTCCCCGCACTTCTCGAATTTGTTTATTGTTTTCATGTTTAAGTATAGTTGTATGTTCAGCAAGGATTTTACGGAATTGTGTATGCGGCCAGGCATGTTGTTTTAAATGCCTCAAAATGTTAGAATTATTATCCAAATGTAGTGTCAAGCGTCGTGAAGTCGAGTTTGTGGTGTGACCAACATAAATATTATTTAACTCGTTGGAGATACAATATCCCAAAGGGCACTTGAATTTGTAAACTATGTTGGTTTTTTGCAAATCGCTAAATGGGGGAGAAGAATCATTGCGAATAATTAAGTTGGATATACTTGATTTAGTGTAGTATATGATTAACTTAATTTTTTTGCTAGGAACTGTTGTAGATATATTAGTATTTATTAATTTTTTTAGTATATTTTCATCTTAATTATAATTAGTATGCATTTGATTACGATATAGAAGATTAATATGTTTGAGATTAGTAGAAGCAGTATTATGAACAATTTGCTTATTTTATTTATTTATACCAACGGATTCCCATACTTAATACTTCTCGAAATCACTCTCGCGTGGTTGTGTTTGACGTCATGAGCTGTGGTGCGATTTTCACTTCCAGCGTCTTATATGCACGAGTTTGTCATTGCTTGGAAATCATCCATATAAACAGAAACAGGCTTTCATCACTTTCTTGTCCGTGTATTACTTAATATATTGTACTGTAATTGTCATCTTTGATAATGGCTTATGTAAGCCGAAAGCTTAGATTGGATTAAAATTATGTATCAATAATGGGATTTTCTTTCTTCGTTTAATGATAATGTTATTAAGCTTATCAGATGATATGAAAAGAATTTATATAAAATAAATAGACATTACTTGTCTATATTACTTAATGAAACATGTATGAATGAAAAATGCTGCATAAATACACACACACACACAATATATATATATATATATATATATATATATATATATATATATATATATATATATATATATATATATCAATTCAGCACAAGGAAGGCGATGATGCCACTATGACGCAAGGCGGGGCTAATGAGAAGGAAAGGACATTATAAAGGTACGGAAACACTTCTTAAACAGAAAATAAAGGACAGACCTCTACTCCTATTCAAAAACCGGAGAGGAGTTTGAATCGGACGATAGGTCTATCTAACTTTCCCATCGAGAGTAAAAAGTCAATTCACTGTAAATTTAACATTTAGAGTTATAGAGTTGAATTAATATTTAACACGAACGGAAACACAATCCTAAACAGGAAATAAGGAATAAAACTCTACTCATACCCAAGCCTGTAGCCAACAACGAATGTAACACTACAGAATTCAGAAACAATATTAGTGCCTTTTAAATTATCTTCAGTAAAACTTGTATAAAATTCATTTGCGTGTGCGATGGAGGCCTAAAGAACAAAATATTCCCGAATTTATTCTTCTGCCAGACCACTAGATTCATTATTGTGTGGAATTTGCAATACTTGCTTACATTGGTGATTATAGAGGGAAATTTTAAAAGCGCTGTGCGCATCCAGTATATTATTCACCCCTTTCAGATGTTATTACTGTACGGGAAAGCGATGAGTTGCACTATGAGAATAATTCCCACCTCCATGTCGCCGGAAGTACGCAACAGACTTTGTAAGAAGTTCGACTAGAATTTGACTCCTCTGATCACCATACCTATCCCCCTGTTGAACACTGTATTTTATTGATTACTCTTGGAGGTATCTCGCCCACGTCCCTTATATTGCAGAAAAAAAGAAGCAAATATGTGGAATAATGTATAATGTCGCCATATGGATCGTAGATATAAAAAAAGGACCTGTCTATGATAACGTTCAAAAGTGTATAGTGCGTATTAATAAAGTTTCACACTACTATACATTATTTTGAAACATATATGTATATATTGATCTGTACATATGTTCATTTCTTTTAAAAATGCTTGTACGTTTTAGTAAATATATATATATACATATATATATGTGTGTGTGTGTGTGTGTGTGTGTGTGTGTGTGATTAGATCTAAAGAGCCAGACAAACATAGCAAGGTTTCACCTACGCGGATCCTCAGTGAAGGCTGGCTAAAGAGGTAACGTTAAAACGGAATATCTTGCTCACTCTATCGGGATTTTTTTTCTTTGGACTCTGGACTTGGATGCGAGACGATTATTTTCGTCTGACGTACATGTTCTTTGTTCTTTCTTTTTTTATATACCTTTTTTTCCCTTTGGTATTGGTCTGATTATTTGCAAATCAAGACACCGAAGGTTTTCCGGACGAGTATAATTTCTTATATTTATAAGATTATTACTATATATATATATATATATATATATATATATATATATATATATATATTCACGACGATCAAGTAAATTTTCCGTCAATATATAAATATTATCTATGAACAGAATAGGGATAAAATAATTCATTCTAATTTTTTAGACCTTGCTTTGGGGAACGCACAAATAGATAGATAGATAGATTGATAGATTGATAGATAGACAAGGAAGTATTGGCAAGTTCATTTGTAGACATTCTTCCTAAAATTTAACCGCAAATTTCATACAACGGAAGTCATATATATATATATATATATATATATATATATATATATATATATATATATATACAGTGCCAAGCAAAATCTTATAATACATTACGAAAATGATTTTTTTAGGTATTTCTAATATAGTTAGATTAATTAAACTTTTACTGCTCGTAGAACATATATTTAGGTATTCAGTCAAATAATCAGATTTTTTTACAAAACTTCAATTAAGTATCCCACGAAGAAAACCCGATATATAAGTTATATAATATCTCAAAATTTACAACTCATTTTTGTTTTTATTTACAAAACCTTTTTTTTTTTTTTTTTTACTGATCAAATTTTACTACAGTGTTCCAAATTACGATAGAGTGGGTTTTTGGAACGTTCCATATTAATATTATGATTACGTTTTGGAATGATTAAAAGTATTGCGTCATTCTCTTTCTGTCAACCGTCCTTTAAACATTGACAAAAATGAGGAAAAGCAAAATAATTGATCAAAACCTGTGTAAACGTATTGTTGACCTTCATACAATTGGGCTTGCTTATAGGATGATATCTAATCATTTAAATGGGCCATTGATTTTGGTCGGTATAATAGTGCATCAATGTAAGACGTCATTGCATTCGTCTCCTGAAACCATCTGGTCATCCTAGAAAAGTAACGGAACGTACGGCGTCATTATTGGCGAGAAAAGTTGGCAACGAGCTTCGAGTTACGCTTAAAGAACTTCAGGGAGAACTCGAAGTAAGTGGAGTAGGGATAAAATTATTAAATCACTTCGTCGATATGATATCTTTTCGATGAATCCAAGGAAAAAAACAAAAAAAACACACACTTCTTCAGCAAAAACACATTCTTGCTCGACTGGATTTTGCAAACGAGCTTTGTATCAAACCTGCAGCATTTTGGGAAAATATACTTTAGTCAGACGTAACGAAAATTGAAATTTTTGTCTAAAATGCCGTGACAAAAGTCGAGAGAAAGAGTGCTACTGAATATTCGCTGAAGAATACTATCCCAACAGTAATCTACGGAGGTGGATTAATCATGATCTGGAGTTGCTTTAGTGCCCAAGTGTAGGGACCATTGAAATAATAGAAGGGAGGATGAATTGAGTGTATTATAGGGATAATTTTGGGAGAAATTTACGCGGGTGCACACTCGCTGAGCTTGAAACTAGGTTGGGTCTTTCAACATGACAACGATCCTAAAAATACTGTAAAGCTTACAAAATAATGGTTAATTTCAAAGAGAATAGACATTGTAAAATGGTCAAGTCAATCTCCAGATCTCAGTTCGATTAAAAATTTATGGAGAGAGCTGAAACTGAGAATGCAGACAAGGAATCCGCAAATCCTGTATGATGTAAAGGAATTTTGTCGTGAAGAATTGAAAAATATTAAACAAGGAACATTCAAGAACTTCATAGGGAGCTACTCTAAACGCCTACATGTTGTAATTAGCAAATAATGGTTACGTTACGAAATATTAATAGAAGATGTAATAAATGTATTGTAAACTTTTGCTTTATTAAATATTGGTTTTTCTTCGTGGGATATTTTTATTGATTATTTTCTAAAATTTAGTTGTTTGAATAAAGGCTTAAAAATATGTATTATTAGCAGTAAAAATTCTCATTAATCTATGTTAGAAATACTTAAAGAAGGATTTTTTGTAAACTTTTGCGTGGCACTGTATATATATATATATGTCTCTCTCTCTCTCTCTCTCTCTCTCTCTCTCTCTCTCTATATATATATATATATATATATATATATATATATATATATATATGATGAAATTTTATGGTATGCTATATTTGTGGGCTAAAGAATTGGGCGTATGTAAACTGGAGAGTGAAATCATCACCGAGATGCGACTGTCTGTTTCATGCTAAACGCAATCGTTACCGTCCTCTTATATATATATATATATATATATATATATATATATATATATATATATATATATATCAAAGTGGAAAAATGTTTTAATAATTACGCATTTCGCCTTCCTTATATAGACTTCTTTAGGTCAGAATAAAATAAATCTGTTTGTCTGTTTGTGCTCGTGCGTGTGTATGTTTTAATTATAACATTTAAATTGTTTTGTTATTATCTGTTTGTTAGGCTGACTTCTTCCGTTTGGGATGAAAGTAGAAATCATCATGTTTTTGTTTTTTGGGTTTTTTTTTTTTGGGTTTTGTTTTTGTTGAGAGATGGGGTTGTATTAATTAATGTGTCTAAACGCTGCTGGACTTGAAATTGCTCTCTCCCAGCAGATCCCCACCACCCTATGCAACAGCTATCCGGCACTAAGTGCAATTTTCAGACATCTCCTCCCAATTCTTAAAATTCAAACTTATCACCTTTAGATTGTGTTGTATAAGGGTAAGTGTCGTTTCCGGCACTGCGGTTTGAAACTAAATCGCCAGTGAGTAACTCATGTGATTCTATTTTTAAGTAGATCATGTGGTCATAATCGAAGTAGGTTGACGACAACCCGATCACTGTTACTCTTCTTGTCTATCCATTATTGCTATACATTGACTCTCTCTACTATACTACTATACGGATTACGATTCTCTTCTGATCATTATACTATTTGGCAGTTACTATTGAACAAGTATTACTAGTGCGAATATTATTGGAGGCATTGCTGCCAGTACCGTCGTTTGTGAAGTCTCGACTTCAACGAGCATTTTTTGAAGTGATAACGAGATTTCGTTTCACATAACAAAAGTGACAAGCGAAGCCGTCCAACATCACAAAAATGGCGACGAGGCTTCGCAAGAAATCGCACAAGTGGAGACGAGGATTCGCAAGTATTTTCGTGGATTCCTTGAACTTACAAGGACGGAAAAAATTCATTTGCAAAAAGTTCAGCAGAAATATGGAAGAATTAAAGGCCCTTTTGCAAAAAAAAAAATGGAGGTAAATTTTTTTCTCAAACTTGGACCTCTCAGACGCATACTGACTAATAATGGTGGACGAATACTCTTCAAATTTACTGACTATTAACATCCATAGGTTGTTATATAAATTCAACCGTTTTCCTTTTGCTGTAAAGGTTGCACTAGATATATTCCAATAATGATGGATACCACGCTGGCTGGATTAGATTGTGCTCAGCCATATTTGGAAGACATATTGTTAAAAAGCAAAACCCGAATAGAATATGCTGAAGATTTAAAGAATGTCTTTAAAAGAATCAAAGATTATGGTTTATGTGAAAAAAGTGTGTTATTCATATCTAAACTCGAATTCAGCCCGAGAATATCTATGTCATTTGGGTAAACTTGGTCCTTGAAGGTCTCACAGGAGCCATAAATTTAACGTTGCTAACTTTGTCTGAGAGCTACTTGGATATACCAGATTGTCTAAGCATTGCCACGTTTGTCCGCTTCGGAATATTGGCACCAACCAAACGAACTTTTCTCCTCACTTGCACTTTGAACTTTCCACGGACCATTTTGTAAATTGATCGTATATGACACCACACTCTAAAGCTTGACAGCAAACATCCAGTGACAAAATAACCGGTAACCACTTCGATCGCAGGTTTTTCTGAGGTTCCTTCTCATTAGCGTTTTCTGATGTTAAATACAGCAAACTTCCTGCACTGCACAGGTGAGGATACCGCCTCTTACTCGCTCCTTAGAATGGCTTTTTGTTTGAAACAGGTGGATTATGGAAAGCTAACTGTCCAAAAATTAGGTGACCAGAGGCTTTAAGATTAGTCAACCCTTACCACCCATACGCGCACGCACGCACGCACGTACACAGACACACACACACACACACCTATATATTATTATTATTATTATTATTATTATTATTTTATCATATAGACAAAAACTGTTTACTCACTAAAAAGATGCAACTTCGTTTCGGTGCATTTTAATTGCACCTCGACTGGCGAGAACCAAAAATATTTATGATCAATTCTACCTGTGGGCATGCCGTATGTAAAACCTCACTTCCTTTTTTCCATTTGTTATATATGAATAATATTGTCTAGATTATATGCCCAGGCACATATGCGAAAAAAATGTACTGGTTTTAAATTTCTGCAATCGAACATATTCTGCTTTTAAATTTAGTAGGTGGAGTAATGGATAGCATCTCGGTTTGAAGAATCGGAGAGCCGAGTTCGAATTCCAGTCGAATCCACTGCATTCACTTATGTGATAATACCCTTGGGAAAGGTATGAATCCTATTCTTCTTCCCAAATCTATGGGTAAACATCATGTCAGACCAGGTTCTATAGCCTTGGATGGCAACCAGTTCACCGCAAAAAGAAATGGCAACCTACTGCGGGAAAAAAATCTGCCTCGTCAGGGAGGTATCTAAAGATATGCGAAAGATACATGATCGCTTAAGCGTGTATCATGCATGACACATAACTGAGTGATTGAATAATTATAATCGAGGATTGCATTTTTACATCTCCCCCTCACATACATAATTCATCAACAAAAACATTACTTTATTCCGATGAAGTCCTTCCAGAGGCCGGGACGTTTTGCATAGTTTTTTTTTTTTTTAACAGTTTTTGATCCATTTGCCAAATATTGATATATACACATTTATATATATTCTTTTCCTCCACAGCATGCACGAACACACACACACACACGAAACAAATTGAAAAGACTGGAAATATCATTAAAACCAGTACCCTATGAAGTACGACAATTTTACCAAGAAACTTCGAAGCCGGGGAAAAATCGATATTTAAAAGTTACGTAATCTTTGTATAAATATTATTAACGCCCTGTTTTTAATATTATTTTAATATTTTTAATATTGATCACTATATATAAAAATATATGCTGTATCTTAAACCATACAAATAAAATATTGTACACCCTAAATCAAAAAACTCGCTAAATAAAATGAAAAATTAAACAGACTATGTTGATTTAATTTAACAAATATTTTTTAAATTATTTTAATATATGAATACACCGTATACGTACACACGTACACATATATATGTGTATGTGATTGTGTGTTAGTGTGTATGTGCAATATGTATACGCCTTGTTTGTGTATTTATCTCTGTACACATTTGTATTTCTAGCAAATAGGAGGTAATTAAATATGAAACTGAAACAAAATAACTCCCGACGTCTGTAAACTCAAGATGTAAAACTCTAAAGTGCCTGCGTTGCATTGCTTTAATCCCATTATATAAATTACAATGACTTCATCGACAAAATACGGATTTGTCTGAAGGTAATTCTTCGAACATAGACGCGTTATTTAGGAATTATTTCTTCTTTTCATTTGATTACACAGATTTGGTCGTTCATTTTATATGTGAATTTCACGCATGTGCAGAACAGACATAAACACATACACTCGCGTACTTACCCTTATTTACTTATGGAAAATGAAGAGAACAACATTTATTCTGAGCTGATTAGCTCAGAATAAATGTTGTTCTCTTCATTTTAAATGTTGTTCTCTTCATTCATTTAAAAGTATTACCTTTCTAAAATACGAAAGAGATTTTTTCGATACATCATGAGAAATGCAGTTATGCACACATCCAATCTTATATTGTCTATGCCTGGCTTTTTGTCTCATTCCTGAATATACAGATAACTGTCTGTAGACTGCAACTCAGCTAAATTATGAAGACATGTCTCATAGGATTTCTAAGAAAAGATTATCAACTTCGAACTAATTAAAACTCTTCCAATATCACTTGGCTGTTTCTCGTTTGAAACAAGATTATAAAAAAATGAATTAAGACTTCATCTGAAAAGAAGTGATTCGCTAGTTTTCATCACTTAAAGTCATTTGCTTAATTAAGAAAACAATGAGGACCAAGAAATGATTACATTTTCACATTGTTTTGCGTCTACTCATAATCACGGCCATGATTTGGCGCCTGTGAACAAAGTGAGCAGTTTGCTCTTATTTACCTTAAGTCGGGTGTTGTGAAATCACAGTCATGAAAAAAAGATACCATGGTATAAAATTATAAGACAAAAATATATGAAGAGACATCAAACGTGAAATACATAGACTAATATATATATATATATATATATATATATATATATATATATATATATATATATAGAGAGAGAGAGAGAGAGAGAGAGAGAGAGAGAATTGCAGGTAACATACGTATTAAAGTCATGATTAGCAAAAAAAAAAAAAAGAGTTTTACCTAAAATGAAATCAATTCTCCTTTTAAATTCTGACGTTTATCTCCCTGATGAATCAAATTTATATTCTATTGTGTAAAACGGATTATCTTTAGAATTTTTTTGTGGAATATAATGCTATCTTCTTTTCCTTAATTATATTGCCAGCTGTAAACTGAAAAACAAAGTACAAATGTTTTAATCTCACTGGAGAACATAGTCTCTCTTTCTTTTAAGACAAAGAAAAAGGCCTTCAAATTTACATAGAATATTTTAAATACTACTGCCTCAGGATTGAAAATTATAAGATAATGAAGCTATGGAGATTGTGGTGAATCAATCTTCTGAGTAGAAAAACGTGAATGTTTGAAAAATCACATTTAATTTCATGGACTTCACGTTGTGAACGAGAGCAATCAGAGGAAACTGTGTGAAATCTCACATTTTCGGTGGATAACACACATTTTGGCCATGAAATTAATTGCTAACATCTGCTTGCGTCCTATACACAGTATATAATACTACTACTAATAATAATAATAATATGCCCGCTTAGACATAAAAGAATCTTCGCCAATTTGCATATATATAGAATTATCTACAGTTTTAATGAATATGATAACTTACTGACCAATGAGTACCGACCCAATCAAAATTGAAAATGCTTTTCTGTGTATTTGTCAATTTTCTCTCAATTCCTGACAAAGCTATAATAAAACTGAAACATGGTAGATAGATATATGTTTCCTAATGTTTATTTTATCGTCCTGTCGGATTCTGATCCATATTTGATCTGCATTTTATCTTTAACTCATATATATATATATATATATATATATATATATATATATATATATATATATATATATATATATATATATATATATATAAGCAATACAGGGACATAAATGTGATGATAATCTGTTTCTTTTTACATGGATGAATTCCAGACAACGATAAGCACGTGCATCGCTGGAAGCGAAAATCGCACCGCAGCTCATGACGTCACACATAAGGATTTTAATTTCAACAAGGATTGCAATTGTCATCTTTGAAAATGGCTTATGTAAGCCGAAAGCTTAGATTGGATTAAAAAATGTATATCAATATTGTGATTTTCTTTCTTCTTTTAATGATAATGTTATTAAACTTATCAGACGATATGAAAAGAATTTGCATAAAATAAATAGACAACACTTGTCTATATTAATTAATGAAACATGTATGAAGAAAAAATGCTGCATAAATACACACACACACACTATATATATATATATATATATATATATATATATATATATATATATATATATATATATATATATATATATATTCATACAGATATCTAAAGAATATATAGAGATTTTAGGTACATGTTAGAAATATAACGTAACATATATATATACTGATATAATCATAAAACCATATATATATATATATATATATATATATATATATATATATATATATATATATATATATATATATATTTTGGTTTGATAGATGTGAGTTTGTAACTCTGGGTTTTACGCTTTAGCGATCGTCAGAAAAACTGAGTTTGTCTGACGATCGCTAAAGCGTGAAACCCAGGGTCAAAACTCACATCTGTCCAACCAAATATGTTAGCTCTATCTCTGATATTGAGCGCTTTCTAATAAGTACCGCGTATATAATATATAAATAATTATACATATATATATTTATTTAATATTTATATATACTTTTCACACACACACACACACACACACACACACACACACACATATATATATATATATATATATATATATATATATATATATATATATAGTTATAGTAATGTATATCAAGAGATAAAACTGGTTTAACAAGTAAGCAGGAACCACATAATGTTTCTATTATCAACTTACTCTTCGTTATTATCATTATCTATTCTAGTTATATAATTGTTCAATAAAGTATTGTTATGATAGGATATAGTTTTTTTCGATATTTCAAACGCAGCTGTAGCTTAAGTTATTTTCTGTAAAAATATCCTTTAATGTTGCTGAATTTTTAAAAATGTTTATCTTTTAACTTGAGAAATGTTCTACCACATAATTGTTTACATTGCGGCGAGAAAGAGTTTTGGACCATAACACGTTTCGGTTGTTTTTGTGTTTTTTTTTTTATTTTATTTTGCCTCCTTTGTTTTTTTCCCCTCCCTAAGTATTCTATATTTACTTTGTGTTGGCTTTATTCTAAGGCTTTTATATATTTATTTTTAGTGTCATCAAATATTTCATTATTCCTGAATCTCGTTGTTAATGTAGCGCGTGGTCAGACAGTCTTGTCACTTCAGCTTAATGTAATTTTCTATTTCAGTTAGCTGACACGAGCTCCTGGAGTTTTGACATGAGCTCCTAAAGTGTGACAGCTTCAATGAAATTTAATAAACTGAATCCAGTACATGGGCTTTGTATTACTGTATTATTTGTTCCATTATTATCATTATTTTTGATAGGGGGTAACAAACATTTTGTCTGCTTATCAATTCACTTTATTATCATCATCATCATCATCATCATCATCATCATCATCATTATATTTCGATTTCTGCTATGGCCACACTACCAAGTTTCCGGGAAGACCAAAGGCAGGTAGTGGTGTGTTATGGCTACATTTCATGATTTGTTTTTCCAAATTCCATAACATCACTAGCGTTACATAAAGAAACTTCTTAGTTTGTTTGCTTATTTTCATTTGAGATATCTTATAGCCATATTCCGTCCTGTTAAGTTCGCTTGTTAATTCTATTAGAGACATACAAAATAGTAAGAGAGACAAAGAGTCACCTTGAAATATTCTTCGGTTGACTTTTATTTCACCAGACTTATAGACTCCATTTATATGTTTGAAGTGAAGTGTTGTTTTCCATATTGACAGACTTTGTTTGATGAAACTCATGATGATAGGTGATACCTTGAATATATTTAAAAAAACATTAAGATCCAGGAATGGGGTACACTATCGAATGACTTACGGTAATCTAACCAGACAGTACGGAGATTTTTCTTTGTATTGAAGTAGTTTTCCAAGATTGCCCTGTTAATAAGTAACTGGTCTTTACATCCGTAAGAGACACGTTTGAACCCTTTTTTTGAAGAGGTATTCTGTCATTTTTTTCTAAGTAGGAATATATAAGTTTTGTCAGAATAGATGTCAACAGTTTTTAAGTAGTGAAAGACATGTCATTGGTCTGTAGTTCTTATTTGTGTCAGCATTCCTGGGTAGAAGGAAAGTAATTCCTTTGGTTACTCATGGCGAAAATTTAGTGGGACCATTTCTTGAATTCTTTGGCTAGTCTTCTGGTAGAGGCAAAAGTTAGGAATTTTTTTCTATTCTTAGAGATTTTCAATTGGGTGCTTTTTTTAGGGCATATTCAACATTTATTTCATTCTATTTCACAGTATACATTTATTATTATTATTATTATTATTATTATTATTATTATTATTATTATTATTATTTCAGTTGTATACACATTTCTTTCCGGGTCCTAACCTGAGACCTAAGGTCAGAAATGGCGAAAATATAACGAAAGTGACAACATAAAGTACACACTTTTTACATAGATAAAACCCTTTGTAATATTTGAGCTGTAATAGGGAATCGATTTTTTTAATGGTTGGGCTATGGAGAATCCTTCCAATGAGTATATCGGAATCTTTACAGCCTGAGTTATTGATGTGCTAATGTGCCATATTTTTGAGATTTCCACTTGAAGATCTTTGTATTTTGATAGTTTTTCGAAGATCTTCAGAGAAAAATTTTAATCTTCAGGAACTGCCCGCTCAATAAGAAAACACGTTTCTGTTTTTGCCGTCTTTGATTACAACAATCTTTGGGCGATTAACTTCAGATTGCCTTGTTTCCTGTCTTAATGATCTTCAACGATACATCACAGCTATTATTATTATTAGTAGTAGTAGTAGTAGTATTAATGGTAGTAGTAGTAGTATTACGCATAGTCTAGAAGTAGTATTCATTACAGGATTTATTATTGGTGGGCAAAATCATAACAGCATAAGATATGTACATTCCACAAGGATGATGGCAGACACCAAAAGAAATCTTCCTGAACTATTGCTTGTTTGTCCTTCTCACGTTTCCTTTTCTAAGGAAACGTGAGAAGGACAAACAAGCAATAGTAAGAAAAATTAATATCTGGTTTTTAACAATGACAACAACAACGAAACAAGATGCGAATTAGTAACTAGTGAGGCAAAAACACAGAAAGTAAGATAATTTAAATAAGTGAGAAGCCAATATATTACATTAAAATCCGAAGTGGTATTGGAATAGCAAAGGGTGTTTTCTAAAAGCTATCCAAGATGTTGCGGAACAGAAGAATTTCGTTAGTTACACAAGGTGCGCAGTTTCAATATGGTATCAGTCTTATTATATGAGAGTAAATGCTCTACAGTTTTTTCACAGATGAAGTGGAGAACTAACTCAACAGAGATGGTGAGAGTAGAATTTTTTTTCAGTTCAAACAAAAAGGAAGTGTTACAAAATGCGAAGGCCAGTGCCAGAATGATTACCGGAAGAAAATCTTGGGTGTGGTATTATGCCAATGATTAATTGCTGTTATCTGGGTGTTGGATATAAGTCCAAAATAGTGCGAATTCAACAGGGAGTCGCAAGAAGTTTGAATCCTCGATACGCATACTTCAACCAGGCTGAAGACCGGCTAAAGCCACCTGAGGAGAGATGCTGAGACAACGTGCGTTCCCGTGGCGCAATTCCACAAGCTCCTCTTAAAATCCAAGCTGCCACCATTTTCTCCTAATAAAACGAATAAGAAAAAAAACAAACGTACTTTTTGTTGATACATTTTATGTAGTAGCGTTGGGATCAGGAGACGATACAGAAAGCATCATATGTTTATAATTAAAATAATAAAGGGACGGTGAAAATTTCATGGACACATGATAAGAAAGACGCCTTGAGAAATTTGACACGCACTGAATAGAGAAAATCAAGAGGCACAGAGGAAAACAGCAAGAAACTTACCTAACATGCTCGTATAAATGCATCGCAAAACAGTGTCTGGGTAGAGAAAAAGACAAGTTATCTAAGGGACACAAGAGTATTGGCAATCGTGGAGAGATCTTTTGCACCCATGATGTATTTACACGGTATATATAAAAAGCTTAGATTAGCAGTACACGCGAGGGAAAGTGAATTTGGATTTTGGATTTCAAAGTAGAATAAACTCGGTTACCTAACTGCATAAAATATCAGACATCTTCGTTTTTATCTAAAGCCAGCAGAAATAGTTATAGTAAACAGATCACCAAACTTCAAAACAATGTTTCCATTTGGCCTGTGGTAAAATAATATATATATATATATATATATATATATATATATATATATATATATATATATCCAGAGTCTAAAGGACACTTTCTCTTCTCTCTGAATGTAAGCAAGATAAATGAAATAAATTATTACAATAAAAATACTGCAATACAATTGTTGATGGCTTGAAGTCATATGATCTTTAAATGAAATCCACTGAACAGAAACATACAGTGAAAGGTAAATCTCCGAATACATTGTTTCATTTTCTCACCAAATTAAAATATACGTCTTAACAACTCATCTGCTTCTCACTACACGAGCATATACAAAGCCAGACACACTGTACACAAGCACACGAACACGCGCGTGCGCACACACACACAAACACACACACATATACACACATATATATATACACGCACACATACACACACACACACACACACACATATATATATATATATATATATATATATATATATATATATATATATTTTGTGTGTGTGTGTGTGTGTGTGTGTGACAAATGATTAAATATGGATTAACAGAACAAAGTTAGATGGGTTACATAAAAAAATCAGATGGTGTTTCTTTTGTTCTTCAAATTTACAGATATTTATAGCGTGAGAGATAAATACGTTATCTTGGACATCAACGAAGAAACTACTGCATCCGGAAACACATCAAAGTTGAAATCATGTCAGCGTCTCATCAATAACGAATGGAAGGTTAGCATGTGCCCGAAAGGCAAGTCTAGCAAATCTGATCGGCCAACAATAAAAGAATAGACTGTAACAAAGAAAAAAAAATAGTCTTGTCCTCGCTTCATCTATGAATACACTATAGCTGGCAAATTAAATTACGCTTAACCTAGTAATGGAGTGAGTAGATAGATAGATAGATAGATAGATAGATAGATAGATAGATAAAGAAAGAAATTGGGATATATACATACATAGAAAGTTAGAGACGGGCAGTTAGGCAGATTGATATAATATAAACAGTAAAACAGACAGGCAGAATAGGTTGGAATTCATATGTAAGATTTTTTGCTGAAGATGTCAGACAAATGAACGGTTCCTTGAACCGCTCCAATAAGTATCTGACTCCTCACCAGCTATATATTTAAGAAGCAGTTCAAACAAACTGTGGAGTATAGCTGCCATATTTACGCCGGAGCGTCCTACTCCTTGGCTGCCTCTCGTGAGAAAATCCCCAAAACATCTACGCGGCCTTGTGAATGATTATTTTCACACTTCAACATATTTCTATCAGACGAAACGTCTTGTTATCCCGTCGTTATTTTCATGGTAAGTGTTCTGACGGGTTACACTTTTTTTTTGTTTCTACCAGGCCAGGATCATTCCAACTTGGATCGGCCAGAGGAAATACACGAGATTTTTCATCAACATTCTTTTCATATTCCGTTATTAAGAACTAGGTTTTACTCGAATATCGTCTTCCCAAGAACTGCTGCTTTGTGTAAGCTGGTCTCGGTAGAATGTTTTACATATCACCACAAGCATGACCTGTTCAAGTCAACGGTTAACCTTTAACTTTCCTGCATAAACCTCATAAACTGCACTTCTCGTCTTCAAATACTCCGTGCAAATTATTATATAGAAATAATGATATATCACGTTGAATGTTTCAGAAGAAGGAAACATTTCGAAAAATGAAAAAAAAAATGTGTTACTCTTGTTCATCAAAATTAAAGATATTTATAGCGTGAGAGATAAATACGTTATCTTGGACATCAACGAAGAATCTACTGCATCCGGAAACACATCAAAGTTGAAATCAAGTCAGCGACACATCAATAACGAATGGAAGGTTAGCATGTGCCCGAAAGGCAAGTCTAGCAAATCTGATCGACAAACAATAAAATAGACTGTTTTAAAAAAAGTAAAAGAAAAAAGATAGCTTTATCCTCGCCTCATCTATAAATACACTATAGCTGGCAAATTAAATTACGCTTAATCTAGTAATGGAATGACAGATTTGCAAACAGCAAACAAAAAGAAAATCGAAGAAAATTCACAATAGCATTCAACAGCAACCATAGCACTTCGAAAAATAATGGTTCTTGCTGAATAGGTGAAACAAAACAGAAATAAGATAGAAGCCTGTGTTATCCGTAAAAAAAAGTTTCTTGTCAAGGAAAAGTGTAAAACTATTGTCGTCATCAATTTGATTGTTAACGCAGTCTCTGCTGGATCGCATGATGTCAGTTATTGGTTCGAGGTTAACGTTCGTATTTGGCGGAAGTGCTAATGGTGAAGGTCAAAATTTAATGTAATTATTTAGGCGCGACTGAGGAGCGATAACATCAAGAGAGAGAAAAAATATTAGAGAGATGAAGGCTTACTTAGGAAAGCGAAAAGAAATAAGAAGTGTAGTCAGCAGAAAAGATAGAAGAAATTGTGAAATAAAATGTGAATAAAGCTACTGATATATACACTTAAACGTATATAATCAAAATGAAAATAAAAAAAGAAATATAAGAAATACGATATATAGACTGGGAAACAAATTCACACATACGCACACTCGGACAAATACACAGACACGTATAAATACATACATGCACACATACACACAAACATAGACCCTTGTACATCTATGTATGTATATCTGGGAGTGGCCACTCATTTAAACATCTTACATTAAATACGGCAGACAAGGAAGATTTAATTTTATTTATTTATTTTTTCCAGTTTCTTTGTGTTTTCTGTTTTGTAGGAGTACGTGAATACAAAAAATAACACACGGACAAACACACCGGTGCATATAAATACACACACATACAAACACACACGCATATATATATATATATATATATATATATATATATATATATATATATATATATATATATATATATATATATATATATATATATATATATATCATTGAATACGACAGACAAGGTGCTTTTACAATATATATATGAATATATATGTATACATATATATATATATATAAATATATATATATATATATATATATTTCATTGAATACGACAGACAAAGTGCTTTTATTTATTTTTTTATACAATTTCTCATGCGATCTAATAAGTTTCTTTTTTTTTCTTTTCCGATGATGAATTATATAAAAAATGCCCGAATGTTCTTTTTATCCGAGTTCTTGAGGCTATATATTAAACCATTTTCAAGGATTAAATATTTTAACCGTTAAATAAGAGAGAGTTTGGTGCATGTATGTTTTATAAAATGTTTTCATTTTTCAAAATACGGTCAAGATATTGTGTCCATGTTCATAGTTAATATTATTATGTTATCTTGTTTTGTTTTGTTTTTTTCTGTTTTTATTAAGAAAGCTTCCATTATTTCTACCCTGTTTTGCATGTAGATGATGCAGTTATATTGGTGTGGTCAACAAGTATGTTACGAATAGTTTCCGGTAGGTCACCATGAATATTTAAATGAGATCTAATTGAGCTAGGGCCAGAAAGGTGTAGAGTGAGTCTGCGTGTCAATTATGTTGTCGTGTGGCCTATATAATTATTTACGAATTTTGATTGATCAGGAATACTATTTCTTAATGGGTATTAAATTTAATAAATAATATTTGCCCTATTTAATTTTGTTCTAAGACGTGAATTATTATTTTTAACTATAAGGTTAGAGGTTTTAAATTTTTTGTAATAAATAATTGATCTAATTTTCTCAACCTGGTGTTATCCATTTTTTATAATGTTCTTACTTCTACCTTAGTCTTGTTTATAATTTTAGTTCATTTGATTTTTATAAAAAATATTAATGTTATTGTTTATTTTTCTATTCTCGTCGTTGCTACCTTAGACAGAAAACGCTTAATGTGGAAATCGAACAATTGATTAAGAAATCCTTTATTAATCAGCGTTTGTTTTACATTTTCTGTTTCTTTAAAGAAAAGTGTGCGAGAGGATGAGTGTGCTCTCATGAGTAAATTTTTAATGATACCTATTTTATATCTAAGAGGCCATTCACTAGGTTTTTTTTTGTTTTTTTTTATAAACAGAAATTTTAGAAGTATTATTAATAAAATCGACGAGAACATCTAAGAATGGAAGTTTATTTTTTCACTAAGTTCATAAGAAATATTAAGGACGGACTTTTTTTAAAATGTAGTTTTCAGATTTTCTATTTCTTTCTTGTTTTCAGCTAAAATAAATACATGGTCTACATAACGAACATATATTTTAGGTTTAATAACTTTAGTAAAAACCATATAATAATAGAAGAAACACGACCCGAGAGGATATCCCATAGTTACTCGATCAGTTTGTGTGTAAATAGTAACATTATTCCTATAAAAAGGTAATCTAGTGGTGCAAGCGAGCAATAGTTTTCTTAAAATATTAGGTTGGATTGATGGAGGTGGAATTAAATTATTTTTATACACCGAATTAATGATAATATCAATAGTTTCGGAGACGGGAACGTTAGTAAATAAATTCTCTACGTCAAGTAACGCAGGAATGTTTTGGTGTGTTTTTACTTTTGTGCTTTTAAGTATTTGGAGGAATTCATGGGTAGATTTAATGCTATAGTTAGTAGGTAGATATGGGGTAATAATATCACTGAGAAATTTTGATAGTTGGCATATTCATGTTGGAATCTGAGAAATGATAAGTGTCATGGGTCCTTACCCATAACTACAGAATGAACTCTCCCTAAAACTATGTATACTACGCGTCTCAAGACAGAGGGACTAATCAAGCCTAGCTTCTCGGCTTGACTGTCGAACTCTCTGCTTCTGAGTAGAGAGGAACTCGGACGAGGGTCCGCCGAAATGCAGACTCTCGTTCGGGGAGGTTGACCAACCCGATCCCGTTTATACGGGTTCTACGGGCATTTTTTAGCCGAGCCTACGGGCTCGGGAAACCCACGTTAAACTCGGCCTTGTTCCACATGCAACCCTCGTGGGAAGGTGGCTAGATACGTAATCAAGCCTAGCTTCTCGGCTTGACAGTCGAACTTTCTGCCTCTGAGCAGAGAGGAACCCGCACAGGCTCCGCCGAAGGGTAGAGTCGCGTTCGGGGAGGTTGACCAACCCGATCCCGTTTATACGGGTTCTATTTTTGGCCGAGCCTAAGGGCTCGGGAAACCCACGTTAAAATTGGCCTTATGCCACATGCAACCCTCGTGGGGGTTGGCTAGATACCGAATCGAGTCGAACCGATAGTAGTTCACTCCAAACCAGACTGACAGTCATACTAACACCTTCCATATCTTGTATTATTATTTCGTGTAATATACCTTCGTTATTTCTACTCTTGTGTTCGTATCGTTCTTCCTTGGTCCTAACCTGGACCATAACAATAACTCGCAAAGGGTATTCGGGTTTTTGTATTTTAAAATTACCATATAAGTAGCCAGGTTGGTAATCTCCAATAATTTTGTTTATTTTTAGTGATCCTGCAACAACGTTGTTGGTGTTATGAATTTATTAACATATTTCTTATATATATATATATATATATATATGTGTGTGTGTGTGTGTGTGTGTGTGTGTGTGTGTATACACGCGCGCACTAAATATAGACGAGTCCTTTATCATATATATATATATATATGTGTGTGTGTGTGTGTGTGTGTGTGTGTGTGTGTGTGTGTGTGTGTGTGTGTGTATTTTTTTCATCTTACCCAGAACGCCTCATTCTTTCCCCTCAGCAGAGGTGCAACCGGCGTATTTAGAAGCCTCAGCCGACAGGGCGGATAGACATTGTATCTTAATGAAATATATTATGTACGTAATATGCTAATACCAATATGAAAGGGTAAGTAATGATTTATATGGAAAATTATGAATATTACGTCTTCATATTCTGTAACCAGTAAAAGTTTTCTCAAACTGTCGTTATTATTTCCTTTTCTTCTTTACACTAATATTCTTGAAATGTTACGTAGTTTCCATCAAACAAAGCAAAGAACAAATCTGTCTTTGAAGTCGTTTATTTGTTTGTACTTATTAAAGCGATTACACACTGTATTTCATAATTTCTTTTGAATAGCTTTTTCATTTTCTTTTCTTTTGGCAGTTAATTAATATTCCCTTTCCACAAAGTTGATATTTGATTTAATTAATTAAAGAGTCTTTCATCACTGTTTAGCACTTACGAAATGAACTGACTAAAAATGACCAAAATTATATTTTACTGAGATAATAGCAGGAAAAATGTCTTGTTTATCAGAAAACAGATTGAAATCCGACTTGTTCAGTTGTTAGTGAAAGTCTTAAGTTTAAGATCACTCTCAAATATACAAAGAAATCAGTGTTTATTAATATATAAATTGTTATATATAAAGAAAACTTTTAAAGAATAATTAACTTTAAGTGGATACACATATTTAAGCAGACGCTCTGTTTATTTTTCTAATAGCATATTTATCCTCATCTACCGTCTTGGATATTTGAGAATGCAACGGAAACCGCGCAAATATATTTCATAAAAATCATTGCAATTAACAGGTAATGAAGCAAAGGGGATTGTGACCTGACAATTCCAAAAGGTGTATAAATCCAAAGAGCTCAATTTAAAAAACCGAGCAAATAATTATTATAATAGTGAAAACGGATACTTAAAATACCATCATGATATTTATTTCATTCGAATTAAAGATTCGATTCCATCTCTTCAGATGGACTCTTACACACAAATATAAATGGACAAGGATTTCTGAATACCTACCTTTTCTTTCCTTAACCCCCACCTAATATGCATATTTAACATAATTTGCCCTGATTGGGTTTTTGAACCTGATAAAATCCTTGTGCATTTATATTTGTGTGTAAGAGTCCGTCTGAAGAGTTGGTATCGAATCTTCGATTCTAATGAAATAAATATGACGATGATAATTTAAGTGTCCTTTTTTACTATTAGAATCATCATATTATATATATATATATATATATATATATATATAAACCTTTCATTGAACGGTCAATCTTCTAGTTCTTTTTGCATTAGTGGATGTATCTACGGGGACTCTATCCTTGAACTTACGTTGTTCATCATTTTCATGTCGTCAGTTTTCAACTCGGTATCTATGCTGATAACACAAAAATGTACGTTTGGTTTAATGGTAAGTCTTATCGATTCGATAAGCTAAAATTGGAAACTAATGTGTAAAAATTCCCAATAGTCTGTAGGGAATTGTGGCAAGAAATGGCTTAATGCCTCTAAAATGAAACTCTTCTGAATTAATTCTCCGAGAGATTTATTTTTGCATTGTATTCAAAATGGCTGATTCTATTCTCCAAAGTTTTATTGAATCATTTTGTAGGTCTACTGCTCAGAATGTTGGGCCACTATGCCTATAGAAAGTTTTTCTCATCAAAAAATATCTTACACATTTATAAGCCTACCGATCGTCTTAGCATCGAATATTGCTGCAACATACGTTCTGTCACTTCTGCTATATATTTAGATATTCTTGTCTGACTTTCCATCTTGGTATCAGTCACTTTCCCATCGCATAATGTTGCTTCCCTGTGCATTTTCTATAATATTTTCCTTGTAAATGTTCCGATGACTTTTCCTCTTTGATATCTATATTTTATGAATTTAAGCGTAGTATTAGATTGACAATAAGATGAACACTTTACAGTTGAAATAGTAAGATGTAAGCTCTACGCTAATGGTTACTTCTCTCGAACTTCTATCTAGGGAAATTCTTTGTTGGTTTCTTGGTTTGAAGCCAACTTTCATCTTGAAAAATGTTAATGCAGTTTTAATCACCTTCTTAATTCCTCTTCTTAATGCTAATGTCTTCTTAATTCCTCTTCTGTTATTGTTCTCTCTCCTTAATAATGTTTTCTTTTACTCATATACACTTAGTAACAACTTGCGTGGCTTTATCGCTTTGCTCCTTCAGTTGTATTATTGATTTGCTTGGTGTGAAATGATTCAAGTACAAAACAAATATATAATGAAAAGTGATTAAGTACACAACAAAAAATATAATGAAAAAAGAGGGTTTGAAGATTTTGAAGCACACCATACACATGAAAGACATGAATGGCAGAGAGAAACTCGTGCAATTATATAGAAATACTAGCCGCCATACCCAACGTTGCCTGGTGTTGAGATGTTGGGAGTGTTCCCGCGTGCGTGTGTTAAAATAAGGACAAACACATAAGTAGGGAAAATACTGGTATATTTGAAGAGGTATTTAACAACAGAGTGATTAGTCATAACGAACGCAGGTTACTAATAACAATTAGCAAGAGTCTACAGTCCAACGGTATCTTCCGGTCGAGAGACGGAAGTTAGATGGTCACCTGATCTCTTTGAACTCCTGATCTCCCCTGATCTCTCTAGCACTGTCCTATATCGTAGAGAGATCAGTCCATTCTCATCAGAAGTTGGGTGGCCCCAACACCCCCCACCCCACCCACTAAAATTGTTTTTTACATTGGGAAAAAAATTTTTTTTTTTCAATATTTTTTCTTTTTGTGTCCATCATAAATTGTTGCGTCGCTTTTCGCTTTCTACCAGATCTGCGCTGTTTTTGCTCTGTCTGTGGTACTGTAAATCAAAAGTATCATATAATTCGTATAATTCATCTTCTTGCGGAGTTTCTTCCGATTCTTCAGTACTCCTTTTCTTTAGCTGGTTGATGTGCTTTTTATGGGTAAATTGTTTCCCTTGTACAATGTACACCATATTCCCAATCCGCTTTTGTATGACTCCTGGTTCCCACGATGTCGCATTATTTTTATAATTCTTGAAAAAAACTTTTTCATTTATGTGGAATTTTCGCTTAGGAACCATAGCGACTGGTCTGTATCTTATTTTCAGGTATCAATTTATCAAATGCAGATCTGATCTTCCTTGCAAACATTAGCTCCGCAGGTGATAGGCTTGATGGGGCAGATTTATTCGGAGTAATGCGGTATACTTGCAGGAATAGCTGTAACGCCTTTCTAGTCGGGGTACCCGTTGCTTTCCTAAGAGCCCTTTTTAGTGTATCGACAAACCTTTCGGCTAGTCCGTTGCTGCGTGGGTGATATGGAGGAATCCTCATGTGATCCACTTGGAAATTCTGGCAGAATTCTGCGAATTCTTTGCTCGTGAATTGAGTACCGTTGTTACTAACCACAGTATCTACCACTCCAAACCTTGCAAATAATTCATGCAATTTATTCATTGTATTTTGTGATGTTGGCCTCTTCATTTGGAAAACTTCGGGCCATTTACTAAAGCTGTCAACTACGACCAAATAATGCCACCCGTCAATTGGACCCGCAAAATCAATATGAATCCTTGACCATGGCCTGTCGGTTTTTTGGCCATGGCTTCTGTAGAATTTGTGGTGATTTTGATGCCAAAATACAGCCTTTACATCTGCCGACCATAGACGCGATGTCGTTGTCTATACCTGGCCTGTAGACATATGCTCTTATGAGGCTCTTCATTCTATTTATGCCCGGGTGACCAGCATGAAAATCTCTCAATATTCTTTTTTGGAATTTACTAGGGATTACTACCCTTTCAATATATATTAGCACATCACACAGAGAGAGTGTCTCTTGAATTTTTTCGTCTTTTTTAGCTAGCTTATCTTTTATTTCCATAATATATTTGTCCTTTTCTGCCTCTTTTTTGATGTCCTTAAGCGATACTGGTAATTCTCGAATTGCGTTCGCCAAATTTTCTTCAACCCCGTCCTCTGCTCTGAGGGATGCGATTACCGTATCCTCTAATAGTTCTGTTACTTTCGGAATGAGTCTTGATAGACCGTCCGCGTGACCAATTTTGTGGGTGGACAAATATTGTATTCTAAAGTTATAATTTAGCACAATTGTTCCCCACCTAAGCAATCTATTTGCGGTGTATGTTGGCAGACCCTTCTTTGAACCGAATATCGTTATCAGAGGCCGGTGGTCTGTCTGAAGCGTAAAATACCGTCCATGTATGTATCTATGGAATTTTGTTACAGCGAAGATAATCGCCAATGCCTCTTTTTCAATTTGTGAATAGTTTCGTTCAGCAGGTAGTAGCGATCTGCTTGCATGAGCGATCGGTCGAACTTTACCATCCTTCCACTTGTGCAATATGCACGCACCTACGCCGTGTGTACTGGCATCGCTCGCCACGATGATATCTACCTTTGGATCAAAATGTACCAGAAATAAATCTGATGTCAATTTTTCTTTTATATCCTTAAATGCTTGCTCGCATTCTTTTGTCCATGTCCAAGGTTTTTCTTTTTTTAGTAGATCGTTAAGAGGAGCTCGTAGAATGTGGAGGTCTTGGATACAATCCTGGTAATATGACACCAAGCCTAAAAAACTTTGTAGGGATTTAATATCCATTGGCTCAGGCATATCTTTTATTGCTGATGCTCGATTTTTATCTGGCTTTTTTCCCTTCTTTATTTACTATATGTCCCAGATACTTGATCAGGAGAAAATCGCATTTATTTTCTTTCACTCTAAACCCATAGCTTCTTATTCTTTCGAAAACCTTACGTAAATGGTGTTTGTGTTCATCCACCGATTCACTTTTCACGAGTATATCGTCGAGATATGATATCGTGTAGTCTAACCCGGATAACATAGTATCCATTATTTTCTGGAATATTGCGGGTGCTGTCTTCACCCCGAACGGTAAACGTTCGTATCTGAACAAGCGTTTATGCGTGTTAATGCATAGCAACTTTGCGCTTTCGTTATCCATAGGTACTTGCAAGTATGCCTCGCTAAGATCTATTTTCGAAAAGATTTTTCCGCCATTTAACTTTGCGAACACTTCTTCGGGACTTGGTAGTGGATAGTGGTACTATTCTATTGCGTCGTTTAACCCGGTTGAAAAATCGGCGCAGACGCGAATTTCGCCCGACTTCTTCTTTACGTAGACAGCCGGAGCTGCCCAGTCACTGTATTCCGTTTTCGAGATCACACCGATTCTCGTTAGTCTTTCTTGGTCATTTTTTTCTAATGCGGCAAAAGGGATGCTACGCTTTTTTTAAAAAATTGGTTGAATATTTTTATTCAGCTGTATTTTTGCTGATGCTTCCGTGCAACGTCCAAGTCCTTCAGCGAAAACTTCCGGGAATGCTATTTTCAATTCTGTTTCTAACTTTTTTATGTTGTCTTTGCTTTCACTAATGTTGTTACAAAAAGAACTAATGGGCACGTCCCATAGATTGAACTTAGTGATTGCGTCAGTCCCAAACAGGTTGTTCGTGTTTTTCATTACAAAAATTTTCATTTTTATAGTCTTGTTATTGAAGGTTATATTCACCCATATTTCACCTTCGAAATTGACCATTTTCCAGTTACCGTCCTGGCTATTTTGTTGGACTTTAGCAGAGTTGGCTTTCCTAGATTTTTCCATATTTGTGTGTTAATAATCGAAATGTCAGATCCTGAATCCAGTTGCATTTTAACCTTTTTGTTGTACATTTTTACATGTAGGTATTTTCGAATATTCAGGTCTTGATCTTCATCTGACTTAGTAACTTTTACTCGACTTCTGTTTAATTTTCTACACTTGGACATCTTATGTCCTACTTTCTTGCAATTTCTGCAAGCTTTATTTTTATATGGACAGTCATTGTACCAGTGCCACTGGCCACATCCGTAACATGCACTCGGAGGGAGTTTTTTTTTTATAGTCTGTTCATTCTTGTAGTAGGATACCACTTCCGTTCAGGCGATGGAGAACGGAAACGAGTCTTCCTATTTATTTTCTTCACATTTGCGATAGCAGTTTCTTCTATATTTCTGAATTTTGCTTAATGCTTACGCATTGCTGACAGTACTCGGCTAGCTTTTGTAGTGTCATGTTTTGATCATTTTCTAGCTTTGCTAAAATGCGTCTTCGCATTTCGCTTTCTTTTTTAGACACTAAGCCTAGCACAAATATTAGACACTTGAAATTGTCCGCCGATAATTCGGACAAGAGAAAATCGTCACACGTCTTATTTACGATTGACGCGAAAGTCGTGTAGTCTTCCTGCTCGCTTTTTTGAATATTAAGACATTTCAACCTTTTGTGAAATAATGATAATCTGGGGTTGAAGAGCTCTTTTATTAATTCAATCGCTTCGTCGAATTTTAAATCTCTTGTCTTTTTGGGTAATATAAAGTCCGTAAATTTATTATGTTCTGCCGTTCCCACTTTCCGTAGTAACAATCTTATGTTTTTTTTCGTCTGTCCATGTTTGGCAATCGACTTCATAAAAGTCCTGATATCTATGATAATATCTTTCGAAAGTCTATTCCTCTTCTGTGTTATAAGTAAAACTTTCGACCGTCGACCATATTGTGTCTTGAGAAAAAGTACTTTCATCCGAGTCTTTCTGCTTAGACAGTATAGCTTTATGTATAAGTTCAGTCATTGCTAACTGTTTCTTTTCATTTTCTTCTTGTATTTTATTTTGTTTTTCGTGTAGCTCTAGAAATCGTTTTGCATTTTCTTCAATTAACCTTTCTTTTTCTTCCTTTTGTTATTTCTGAAATTTCAATAGTTCTTCCTGAAATTTAAGTTTTTTCTTTCTGAAAACGTTCTTCACTCTCTTGTTGTCTTTGCATCTGATATTTAATGAGTTCCAGCATAGATGATTGAAATTGCTCCATGATTATGTATGTGTAGAGAAAAAAGAAAGCGAAATTATGTGTGTTTTTTTTCTCTCTGAGGGGGCCAAAAAATTAATCAAATTCTCTGGCACGACAAAATTTTTTTTTTCTTTTTTAGCACAAAACATTGGTTATTATAGATTCCAATAGAATCAATAAGTTAATGTCTAACTTACGGTTTTTTCTTTTTGTCGATAACTTTTCAACCCTTTGCTGGGAAAAAATGCTTGAACTCTTTTAAATTTTCCGTGTTGAAATCGTTTCTTTCGCTGTTGCGATATTTATTTTTCAACGTAAGTTCTTTTTATCCGTTCGAAGCCTCGTCGCCACTGTTGAGATGTTGGGAGTGTTCCTGCGGGCGTGTGTTAAAATAAGGACCAATACATATGTAGGGAAAATACTGGTATATTAGAAGAGGTATTTAACAACAGAGTGATTAGTCATAACGAACGCAGGTTAGTAATAACAATCTACAGTCCAACGGTATCTTCCGGTCGAGAGACGGAAGTGAGATGGTCACCTGATCTCTTAGATCTCCTGATCTCTCTAGCACTGTCCTATATCGGAGAGATATCAGTCCATCAGAAGGTGGGTGGCTCCAACACCTGGCCATAAAGAAATGTAATTCTATGTTTAACTAAGTCAATTTAAAAATAAGTGAATACTAATTTTCATTTAAATCAGAATCAACCATATTTAGAGCGAAGTCGGTTGTCAATAGTGTACTGTACAGTAAAAAGGTGTTTTATTTCAATTCAATAAACTATCACAAAAACCTATAGTGAAATGCCATTTTTCTTATTCCCTGGCAACGTTGGTTATAGTTGATAGTAACGTACTAAAACATTTCGATAAAAGCAAAAGCTGGTTAATCAGAAAAAGCGTTCAATTAGAATGGAGTAAAACAGCATCATGCTTAGATGTAACCAAGTCTATATTATTTAATTACTTTAAAGTACGTTCATTAAAAAACATTTTGAATTAATGCAGTTACTGATATAACTGAAGTAGTCTGTATTTATTCAATCGAAGTTAGCCGAGGACATGAAGAGGAAAACATACAACATAAAGAGCCACTTCAGACCACAATTATTTTGAAGTTTTTTTTAATTTAAATTTGTCAGTGTGCTAACACGTATGTAAGAGGGGTTACATTTATAAAGCCATTGTTAAGTTTGATGAAAACTGGTTGAAATATCAACGACAAATAAGAAAGTGACTATTAAGAATCGCCATTTTCCGCTATTTACTCAGATAGACTCACTTATCAAGTTAAATGACTGTTAAACAATCACCGTATTGTTGGCTACAATTGAGTGAAGATTTTATTAAAATGTTTGACAAATGAGGGAGTTTTTAATTTAAAATTTATGTTGAAATCGATTGTCCGTTTTTTGCAGTTTTTTGCTAAACACAGTGGAGTCGAAAAAAATGTGGTATCGTTGAGCCCATTATGATATAAATAATCTACATGCCGTGTTTGAACGAAATTGGAAGAAAAAAATGATTTCATCGATTTTTGATCGGCTTTATCGATTTTTTAAAAAATTATTGATTTTTTACGCTAAGAAACTATTTCTTACATTGTACAACGCATGTGTCGAGTTTGGTTAAAATGGGTTTGACTCACACATATCCTCGGTTTTATATAGATAGATAGATAGATAGATAGATAGATAGATAGATAGATAGATAGATAGATAGGTCCTGACAGTGATAGTATTGCTACAAATATTGTTTAGAGTTATAAAGCATAAGAAATTGCGGATAGCTATTATCGCCCACGTCGGGAAGGGACGCGTAAAAGAATATTCTCATGCCTAAACTAAAAACGTGAAACTTTCGCCAGTATATATAAATATAATTCTTTCATAACGATAATAATTAAAATAAAATATCCAAACGTAACCACTATTGTGGAGGTGATGTATTATTAGACGCTCAAATCTCTTTTTACTCACTGGACACGCCATATTTGACGTACACCATAATGTAGCTACTGACAAATTTATCTTCATTTGCTTGTCGTCTGCACATTACACGCTCAGCTCACTGATTATTTCCTAGTTTCCACGTCGATTCCGAGTAAAGAGACAAACACTTGCACCATTAATACAAGATTGAACAGAATTAAATCGGATAGAACATTTCACGTTCTGTATTTTCTGAAGACTATGTTAACGTTAGCAGTAATTATAAGGCTGCTTCTTTTGCGATACTATTGATCTTTCCGGGGCTACATATGGTTGCCTTAGCAGAAGAAATACCACTGCATTGTGATTTATATGGGGAAAATTATCCTAAACACTTTTCGCAAAGCTTAAAATAATGAGAGACGATGCTGCTATTTTAGAATATTCCGATCTGTTAGCTGACGAGCAATACTTTATTTCTAAAAGTTTCTGAGAACTACACAGTAAAAGAAAATCGTTTAATTCGATATAAATTAATCATACTAATAACTTATATATTAGTAATGACTAATACAAAGTGTCCAGCTGTTTATAAGTTTGCGTTGTAATTTCTATATCTGTTTTCATAAGGTTTTATTTCCAAAGTTTAAAAGAGAAGCCGGGAAAGTGTATTAGTCACCAACAGGAAGAAAACAGGAAGTATATTTTTAAGTAATAGAAAAATCCCAAGATGCGAACTACAATCTTGTGATATCAAAGCATAACAATTTAAGAATTTTAAATATCGGTGATTTTTTTTTTTTGATTTTTTTTTTTAACAGAGAATGAAAACACGGCAAGGAAAATTGAACGTGCATCGGATTAGCGAAAAACAAAACTAAACAAAGTTCCAAGAAACAGGAGAATATCATTAGAAACAGAGAAAAGAGTTTTGATTGCTATGTGATACAAATACTCTTGTATAACAGAGAATGCTGGGCAATCTAGCCAGAGATGAAGCGGAAACACGAGGCAACATAAATATGTTTCTAGTGAGGAATAAGGAGAATTCAATAGACGGAGTGTAGATGCAAGTCTTAAAGAAAATAGTAACAAAAGATCACTTATCCTCAGAATCAGACAGAAGCAGCTGAAATAACTCTAGACTTAATGTTGAAGAAGGGCTGAGAAAACTTAACTCGTAAAGAGCATATTGAGGGCAATTGCGATAGGGGAAGGTAGCGGTGCACCGAAAAGACAAGGTTGTGTGAATGGCTGACAGAACAAGGAGCGGGAGGTCTGGCAAAGAGAAAAATATGCTATGGACCACGAGAGATAGGAGACTGTGGCGAGCCATGACCTACACGCCACGATGAGACACGGCACATAGAAGAAGAAGATTATTTTACAAAACATCAAAGATTAGCATATGCAACCTATAGCTGAGAAAGTTTTGAAATTCAACCAGTTAAAAGGTTGTGATTAAATCAATACATAAGAAAAAAACTAATATATTTAATAATATCATATATTACTTTAAATTCGTTGTACTTCGATTCTACGATAAGAAATAAAAAGGGCATTTAATTAAACAATTTGTGTTACTATGATAACCTTAAAGAAAGAAAAACAGGCTGGGGAAAACATAAAAGCGTGCAATTGTACCAGCTTCAAGTGGCTTAAATATATGAAACAAAATTACGATTAAGTACTCTTGTAATGTACCAATACTTGAATTCTATGATTACTTCAGGTATAACAAATTAATGTCAAAATAAATATTCCTGGATGTATAAATTCCTAACTGCCCAAAGCACACAACATCTGCTGTTGCCAAACATAGAAGAAACGTCTTTCAAATCATCACAGGTTGTTTGGGAGATTTAACCAATAATAAGGCGGTAACAAGGCCCGTGATGATCACTTGAATTTTGGATGGGATAGCCATCTGATAGCATTATTATGACACTAATTTGGGGTGCTGTTGAATTGCATACATTTTTTCTTTGAACGACTTTAAATTTAAAGAAATTGACTCTTGCAATATACCTTTGAATCTTATTCCAACAGTCTCTTTTTCCTTTACATAGATATTCCGCTTGAACTTCAAAGGCGTTTAAACACGGCCCTATACAAATTCATCAAAAATTAATATGCTAATAAGACTTATGATTCCGTTTGTTACTTGATAAATTATTGACGTTTTCAAAAAAAAATAAAGGAAAAAAACGCGTGATATTGCTAAGAATTTACAGAGCTTAGTATAGATTTGTCCTGTTGGCTTCACCTAAAATAAAAATGAATGCATTCCGAGTAGAATTGTAAGATTACTAAAAAGGAACATTTTTCAGTTCACATATAAAGCAGATAATGTTTACCTATGAAAGGTATAAAAGTGAACATTTTTTTTGCACAAACATGACGAGTGATTGTGTATATTACCAAGAATAAACTCTACTAATGTTTGTTTTTCTGTATATTGACTCGTGCATGAAAATTACCTGACTAGAGACTCAGGTATAAAGCTAACTAATGTCGTGTCTATACGGCCAAGAAAAAAATCTATAAACTTCCTCCGACTAATTAACCCAACAAATATTTGCGTATAGTCCCAGATATACACCCGTCTAATATTTGAATACAGTAACCATCAAAAACCCTACAAATGATTTGTATGGGCTCAGGTATTAATCCTATCAGCATGTGCGCATAGTCTCAGGAATAAACCCAACGAATGAATGTCTATAGACTCAGTCAAAAACCCGATCAATGTTTGAGTATAGAGCCAGGCATAAATCCGAAGAATAAATGACTGTCCATAGACCCATGCATACACCCGATCCAAATTTGCATATATACCCAGGCATAAATTCAAAAAATAAATGATTTTCTATTGACCCAGGGGAAAAAACCCCGACCAATATTAGCACATAGACCCAGGTACAAAATCGATCAATGTTTGAGTATAGAACCAGGCATAAACCCGAAGAATAAATGATTGTCTATAGATCCAGGTATAAACCCGAAGAATATATGTCTGTCCATAGACCCGGGCATAAATCCGATCAATGTTCGAGCATAAAACCAAGCATAAGCCTGAAGAATAAACGATTGTCTATAGACACAGACATAGACCCTATCTATATTTTCATTTAGACGCAGGTATTAATTCAAAGAATAAGGAATTGTCTAGTGACCGAAACAAAGCCGACCAATATTTGCATATAGACCCAGCCATAAACCAGAAGAATATATGAGTGTCCATAAACCCAGGTATAAATGAATCAATATTTGAGTACAGAACCTGTCATAAACATGAAGAATAAATGATTGTCTATAGACCCAGGCATAAACCCGACTTAAATTTGAATAGAGATCCAGGCATATACAGAAGAGTAATCATTTATATCTCTTTTTAATAAATTAAATGTTTTCTCGATACAAATAGCAGAATATTAATTGTAGTAAAGGATGCATTTGAATACGAAAAGAAATTATTTGTATTTCAGTGCATCTATTACAAAATGTGCAATTCGGTACAAGTCCTCTATAAAATACATTTCAAATTAATGCTTCAGCAATGAACACAATGCAGCTCTCCGACTGAAACAATCAAACGTTGTTACTGATGCATTTTGCATATTAGACCTGAATTTCGAAATAATTCAACTTCATTTTCAATTCGTATCTCTATTAAATCAATTCTATTGTATTCACACGCCGAACACAAATTAAATTTAAAATCCTGGCTTAGCTTTTATTGTGAACACTGAAAAGGATAATTGTTTGCATCTCTTAAAATCATCTTTAGTCAGTAATTTATCAAAGTTTTAAATTGCACGACCATGAATATAAGTGTACAGACGTTTGAAATCTGCCCTGATACATTTAAATATCAAAAGTGACAGTTTGAACAATATTCTAAGAGCATTTTCCGAAATAGAGTTAACCAATTATATTTACTCGAGAAATTATTTAAGCCTATATATTAACACATTTAGAAATAACGTAATTTTATGAATTTTGTAAATATAAGAATTTTGTAATATATTAAGCATCGTAGATTGGTAAAAATGTGTGAATAAGCTGTGTATAAAAGTTATTTATGAATATACATGTTTCAATGAAGGCAATGCATGTTATCTTGTGTTGTGGATGGAATACACATTATTGTTACATGATTTGGAATATAGATAATAAATAAATAGATTAATGGACAACAGTTGATACTGTGTTGTAGTATTCAGACCTAACGCGTATTTGGAGGACATTTCTTTATCGCTGCCTGTTGAACACGAATTTTATTAAGGTTCCTGTGATGGAATGTTACAGCTGCGTTCTTAGATACGGACTGTATTTCTTTCGAAAATAAAGAGCGAATTGTTTTTTGTTGGAAAATAAAAGAAATCATGTTTAAAAGAAGGATAAACCATCCATTGGCCTCATCTCTTCAATGAACACCCTAAATATTCAGTGCAATATCGGTTATCTAACATAATTTATGCCAGAAAGTCGTTCGAAACTAAAATGCACAGAAACTGAGGTAATATTCCCATCAGAAATAATGTAAACCCAATTAACCTGTTCCACACACATAATATTAAAAGAAATATATTTTATACAATAACTATAGTTTTACGAGTAGAAAACAACAAATAAATATAAATGACAAAGAAATGTCTGTTTTTTTTTACGTCTTATCAATCTTTCTGGATCATATAGAGCCGAAATATATTTTTGATTATAATAAATTCTTTGGGATAATAATGCTTTTCAAATACAAGTCTTACTATTAACCCATTGCTATAAGATGACTAGAGGTTGATTCATACATTTTCCAAGGGTACACATAAAAATAAATTTAATTTCACTTTACCTTTATTGAAGAGAAATCTGGGCGTATGTAAAACGCTGATGAAGGAGAATGGGGAGAGGTTTTATTGATTTGAAGTGGCATCCCCCTCAACAAAAAATTCCGGTAAATTCTTTTTTTTCTGGTGTCTTTTCCCTTCTCTGTCGGTTTCTGTTTGGAAAAGTCACGCGACAGCAAGCGGACAGGTATGTACAGGTTTGTAACAGACGGATTTCCTTACTCGAGAACTGTGATGTCCGATGTCCGACACATATCGTCGCTAAAAAATAGTGGACGATAACGGTGGTTCCATTGAGTTGAGAATATATTCAATATTTTGAGACCACTATCAGTTCCCCTTCTGATTAATAGAACTTTTCGATTTAATGTGTTATGTTAAACTCGTAGACCCTCCTAAAGTGTGTAGAGCCACAATGTCACTGCGCCATGTTTCACACCTCTGTTTTCAGTAGCAAGTATATTTCAGGAGGCAGAATTGCTATACACTCAAAAACAGCTTTGAATTCAAAGTTATCTCTCTCTTGCATTGTTTTCCAACCAAAGCCAAATAGACCAGTCTCTCCTCCCATGTGAAGTGAAACGTATGGCTTCATATATTTCCAAAGATGTGAAAACGAATGCAACGATCTTGGCTGGAATATGAACTCTA